>JARYGA010051017.1:0-47523 GCA_030545235.1 Helianthus tuberosus | reverse complement strand
CCATACTCATCCATTCCAAGGTGATTCTAAGGTGTCTCGAGCTTATTTAGGAAGGTTGCAAGCAACGGATCTTGAAAGACCTTCACCAATTGCTTTTATCCACCTCTTTTGCGCATAGAATCTTCCCTAGCCTTGAGCTAGAGGTATAATGCTTAAAACTCATACTTTAACTAATCTAAGGTGGTTAATAAGATGTATGATGATTAAAACTTGGAATCTTGCATTTTGAAGCATTAAAGTCCACTAAACTTGCAAATATTGTTGGTTAAAAGCATATATGTTGTGTAAAAGTTGTAGTATTTGAGATATATGGTCATCTAGACCCGATCTATGTTGTGGTAGCTCGGATCATCATTTAACCCGACTTAGTCATGATCTTGGATTATGACACAAAGTTTGTTTAAGAGTAAGAAAGGTTAAATGATGAAACTATACCACACACATCATGAACTTGTGTAAAAGCGATTTAACTTGTGAAATAGTGTTTAAAACTAGTAGATCTACGTATCTACAAGTGGTATTTTCAAAGGACCAAGTGTCCAAGAAATCACATGTTCTAAACCGGATCTTACACAAACAAAAGTGGTTTTTGTGAACAAACAAGTGTATGGACACTTGTGCAACAAAAGTTTTAACGAAGAAATAGTTTTCGTAAAAACCGACTAGAAGTTGTAAAACTTCATATTCTTTAAAAATAAAGTTTTTAAGAAGTTAAACTTATTTTTAAAGATAACAAGACTTACTAAATGTGCTAGTAAGTTACTACACATTTTTGTAAATATTCAAGTTCATGAAATTAGTGATTATTGTTGACGGATATTGTTGATAAATTGTTGTTGATGATTGATAATGATTTAAAAGAAAATAAACACACGTTTTGAAAACGTGGGAAACCTCCATTTTTAGGGGAAACTCTGTCAAAATTTTTATAAATTTTGACACTTAGAAAAAATATGAGTTTTTGAGAAACTTATCCCCTAAAAATATACCTCAAAACATTAACAAGGTTTCCCTAATTTTTGATGATAAGAAATGGTGATTTCTTGAAGAATAAAAATGGATAATAAGTATATATTTTTGAGAGAAAAATATATATTATTTTATCACCAAATTTTGTGCTAAGTGTATATAGTATGTGTTATACGTGCTAGTGTATTAAGACTTAAAAATACACTAAATACTCATGAGGAGTAGAAATATAGAAATACACATACAAAACACAAGATACATGATTCGGGTGCAAAGTGCAAAACACAAAAGACTTATATTTATTTTTGGAAAAAATAATATAAGTAAGATACGTAGTTAAAAATATAAGAATATTTTTAACACAAGAAAATATACAAGAGAGTGACTGAACTTGTGCGACGCAAGTCTAGTGACTAACGTTAAGAAAACGCGTATAGGTTACGACGTTAATTAAGCAAATCCGGTGGAGTTTACGACGCTAGGAACGCAAAGTTGTGAGTTCATGCTCCCCCTTTTCTCTTTAACTGTTTTTCAGTTTTTATAACTTCGGGGGTGAAATACATGTACAAATGTACAAAACTTATAATTGGTATGATATAAATACAAGAAGTACACTTGGTGAGAACGAGAACCAAGTGTGACGAAATATAAGAATACAAGAAGTGCACTTGGTGAGAACGAGAACCAAGTGTGATGAAATATAAGAATATGAGAAGCGCACTTGGTGAGAACGAGAACCAAGTATGAGGCGCTATGAGAAATGATAACAAGAAACGCGCTTGGTGAGAACGAGAACCAAGTAGGATGCGTTATGAGAAATAGTGTCACGAATAGGGTACAGAAGCACCATTAATCAACGTATACATTCAGACCGCAGAACAAAAGGTTAGATCTAACAGGTGCCTGGCAGCCTCACACTCGGTCGGGGCGAGAATCGAGTGGTGCTTTTGTGTCTCAGAATATACCAATTAAATGCCTTAGGTTTGGTAGCTTCCTATGACGTGTCACATGTTAATGGCTTTGCAACCCATTAACAATCTGATAATTACAGAAATACTGTATTTACATAAAATTCATACCATACAAGAATTGATAAATAACTTGAAGTACGTGGGGTACTCAAGAGAATTGATAAATAACTTGAAGTACGTGGGGTACTCAAGAGAATTGATATATAACTTGAAGTACGTGGGGTACTCAAGAAGATTGATAAATAACTTGAAGTACGTGGGGTACTCAAGAAGAAATTGAATTATACATAGGTACGAGATGTACACATGAAACTGGATTTATGAAAACTTGATTTACTCACAAACTATGTTTTCATACAAAGTATACAAACATGAAATACAAAACTGCATGAATTCACACCAACTTTATGTTGACGTTTTTCCAAAACTCACATGTATTTCAGGTAACTAGGATGGATGTGCGCGTGGTCTTACTCATGCTCGTGGATGTCGCTTTGTTTATCTTTAAATAAAGTCGTGACTTTTAAGACAATATGTTATCTAGTGTTGTAAACACTCGACATATGTTTTTGGTAATGTAATATTTGAAGTTATTTTTGAGCATGTAGTATGTTTACTCTTCGTATGCAATGAGAGCCTTTCATGATCACACCTCGTGCTTCCGCCGCAGAAAGGGGTGTGACAGATTGGTATCAGAGCTACGATTGTAGTGAACCAGGATTCCTTCTCGAGTCTAGTCTACAATCTCTAGGATCCATTCATGAAAACAATTTTCAAAGAGTTTTCATTGCATAAAACGTCCCGCGACATCCACTACCTGAAACTGTCTACATGAGTCTAGAAAAGACACTACAAGACTTAGAGTGCACTAGAGTAGCACTTGTCGTTGACTAGAAACTACTTGCAATTATGTGTGATAATTAGCATGTACTAGAAGTGGAATGTCACAAGTATACGTGACTTTACCTGAAAGCGATGGCCTATCTGAAGGAAGAAATACGAGGATGAAACGGACTGTGCGAACTGTGCAAGGAGTTACGTAATTATGGATGCATACATAATTATGGAATTCAGTGCACAGAAACCACAGCAAGTCTTGTCACGTGTAGATTCCCTCAGTGCAAGCCTACTAAGTACTCTGCTAGAGTAATGATTGTTTGATGTCACTTATGTGGTATATATACCTGCGAATATATATGATACTACTGTCTAGTGTGACGATATCAAACAAATGCCTAACCCTGCTGTGTTATGTTCTGTCAGAACATGGCACCCAGGAAAGCTGTGAATGCTCGCAATGATGATCTACCTCCTCCTCCCCCACTGCCAAGAACTGCTGAAGAGCTGGATGCTCTACTGGAGGAAAGGATCTCCGCTGCTATCGCCCAGTACGAGGCGAACCGAACTCAAGACAGTGGAGGACCAAGCAACACTAGACGTAATGGGGATGGAGATTCGTCTGGAGGCAATGCAGCTCAAGGTAACCTTAAGACACTGTGCTAAGCATGAGGAAATTTATGAACGGTCCTTGTTTCATTATTTCTTCGATTGCTCACATGTGAATTGGTTGAATCAATTCCAGGCTGCACTTTCAAGCAGTTCCTCGACTGCAAGCCGATGAACTATGACGGCACAGGAGGTGCAGTAGCATTTGTGCGCTGGACGGAGAAGACTGAAGCTACTTTCCGCATGAGCAAGTGTACTGCGGATCAACAAGTCACCTTTGCTACTGGGTTGTTTGTCGATGAAGCTCTGACTTGGTGGAACCTGCAAGCCCAAACTTTGGGTGATGAAGCCGCTTATGGCCTAACTTGGGATGCACTGAAGGAAAGAATGAGAGAGAAGTACTGCTCTCGTGCTGAACTCCAAAGGCTGGAAACAGAGTTCTGGCACTTGACTATGGAAGGTGCTGACATCAATGGTTACACTCGAAGGTTCCACGACCTGTCGAGAGTGCTTCCCTACATGGTGACTCCGGAATTTAAGCGTGTTGAACGCTACATTTGGGGACTGGCCTCAGAGTTTCGTGGCATGGTGACGTCGGCCAAACCACAAACAATCACCGAGGCTGTAACTCTGGCTGTCAGCCTGACTGAAGATTGTGTTCGTATGAAGAAGCTCTCACTGAACCCAACAGAAAACGCCGAGACGCATGCTGAGTCGTCTGGCAACAAGAAAAGGAAACATGCAAACTTGAATCAAGCAACTCGTAACAACAAGGGTTTCAGCAAGAAGCGTGACGCTAACACGTCCCAGGAGGCGAAAACCCATGCAACCAAAGCATACCAAGGCTCCATGCCTAGATGCCAAAAGTGTAAGTATCATCATGATGGAGCTTGTCGCATTCCAAGGTGCGACAAATGTGGTAAATTGGGTCATCAAACAGAAGACTGTTGGGGAAAAGGAAAGAACCGAAATGGGAACGGTGCTGGTAACAAGAATGGCAACGGAAAAGGGCAAGGATGCTTCAAGTGTGGAAGCAATGATCATTTCATGAAAAACTGCCCAGAGAGAAACAACGCTCCGGCTCGAGCATTTGTGATTGGAGCAAGAGACGCACGCGAGGACCCTAACGTGGTCACCGGTACGTTTCTCATTAACAATCACTTTGCATCCATATTATTCGACACTGGCGCCGATTATAGCTTCATGTCTGTGGAATTTAAACGCATACTCGGAATAGAATCTAGTAGATTAGAAATTCCTTATTCCATAGAACTAGCCAACGGTAAACTCGTTGAATCAAGCGAAGTTGTTAGAGGCTGCACACTAGAACTTGGCGAACGGAATTTTAGCATCGATCTCTTACCTATTCAATTGGGAAGCTTCGATGTAGTAGTCGGAATGGACTGGTTGTCCAAGAACAAAGCTGAAGTTATTTGTCATGAGAAAATCATTCGCATCCCTTTAGCGAATGGTGAAACTCTCATCGTGCATGGAGAAAAACGAGACGCGCCTCTTCGAATCATCAGTTGTATGAAGGCACATAAGTGCTTGAGGAAAGGATGTGTCGCTTTCCTAGCACACGTTATAGACAAGAAGGCTGTGGAGCCGAAACTCGAAGACATTCCTGTGGTGAAGGAATTTCCTGATGTGTTCCCTGAAGATCTGCCAGGACTACCCCCGCAACGACAAGTCGAATTCCGTATAGACTTGGTACCAGGAGCTGCTCCTGTAGCCAAGGCACCCTATCGACTTGCGCCATCCGAAATGCAAGAATTATCTACACAGCTTCAGGAGTTGTTGGATAAAGGATTCATAAGGCCAAGCTTCTCACCCTGGGGAGCTCCAGTATTATTCGTAAAGAAGAAGGATGGAACACTGCGGATGTGTATCGATTACAGGGAACTGAACAAGCTCACAATCAAGAATCGGTATCCGCTACCAAGGATTGATGACTTATTTGATCAATTGCAAGGATCAAGCTACTATTCCAAGATCGACCTTCGATCTGGATACCATCAGCTGAGAATCCAAGATGAAAGCGTGCCAAAGACTGCATTCAGGACGCGATATGGGCACTACGAATTTCTGGTGATGCCGTTTGGGCTGACGAATGCACCGGCGGTCTTTATGGACCTAATGAACCGCGTATGCAAACCATATCTCGATAAACTCGTGATTGTATTTATCGATGATATCCTGATTTACTCGCGAACGAAAGAAGAACATGAGCAACATCTCAGAACCATCTTGGAGCTACTGAAGAAAGAGAAACTTTATGCAAAGTTCTCGAAATGCGAATTCTGGATTCGCGAAGTACAATTTCTTGGTCACGTGGTGAATGAGAAAGGCATTCATGTGGACCCGTCCAAGATAGAAGCAATAAAGAATTGGGAAACTCCCAAGACCCCAACTGAAGTTCGTCAATTTTTGGGTTTAGCGGGCTATTACCGGCGATTCATCGAGAATTTCTCAAAAATAGCTCAACCGCTAACGACCCTTACACAGAAGGACATGAAATACGACTGGGGTCACAAACAAGAAGAAGCCTTTCAGCTACTTAAGAACAAGCTCTGCGATGCACCGATACTATCGTTACCCGAAGGCACTGAAGACTTCGTGGTATACTGCGACGCCTCACGACAAGGCTTGGGTTGCGTGCTCATGCAACGCCAAAAAGTCATCGCTTATGCTTCAAGACAACTGAAGGTTCACGAGAGAAATTATACCACTCACGACCTAGAGTTGGGCGCCGTGGTATTCGCCTTGAAGATTTGGCGACATTATTTATATGGTACTCAATGTACAATCTTCACAGATCACAAAAGCTTGCAACACATATTTGATCAGAAGGAATTGAATATGCGCCAGCGACGTTGGGTCGAGCTGCTAAATGATTACGACTGTGAGATTAAGTACCATCCTGGAAAGGCAAACGTTGTAGCGGACGCGTTGAGCCGAAAGGAAAGGGTTAAGACCCTAAGGGTTCGAGCATTGGGAATGACGATTCGAACGAACCTCACTGCACGCATTCGGGATGCACAACAAGAAGCTCTTAAAGAAGAGAACCGTAAAGCTGAATACCTCCGGGGTGCATTGAAATACATGGTGCCAAATGAAGAGGGAGCCTTATACTTCAAGAAGCGTATCTGGGTTCCACTCTATGGTGGCATACGAGAAGTCATCCTTAATGAAGCCCACAAATCGAGATATTCGATCCACCCAGGATCGGACAAAATGTATCAAGACTTGAAAGAGTACTATTGGTGGCCGAGACTCAAAAGCGACGTTGCTGTCTATGTTGGAAAGTGCCTAACCTGTGCGAAGGTTAAGGCCGAATATCAGAAACCGTCCGGCCTACTACAACAACCAGAGATTCCCGTGTGGAAATGGGAACAAATCTCGATGGACTTCATAACGAAATTACCCAGGACCCCGAGAGGGCACGATATGATATGGGTAATAGTTGATCGATTGACGAAGTCTGCGCACTTCCTACCAATCCGTGAAAAGGATAGCACTGGAAAGCTGGCAGAGATATACTTAAGAGAAATTGTGGCACGTCATGGAGTGCCAATCTCAATCATTTCAGACAGAGATGGACGCTTTGTCTCAAGAATCTGGCAATCATTTCAGGAAGCCTTTGGATCTCAGTTAGATCTAAGCACGGCATTCCATCCACAAACAGACGGCCAGAGCGAACGGACTATACAAACGTTAGAAGATATGCTTCGCGCATGTGTCATGGACCTAGGCGGCAGCTGGGATACTCATCTACCTTTAGTTGAGTTTTCCTACAATAACAGTTATCATACAAGCATAAAAGCCGCGCCGTTCGAAGCTCTGTATGGCCGCAAATGCCGATCGCCCTTATGTTGGGCAGATGCCGGAGATAAACGTATGGTTGGTCCGGAACTTGTACAAGAGACAACCGACAAGATTGCGCAGATCCGAGAGCGCATTAAGGCGGATCGAGAGCGACAAAAGAGCTACGCGGGTCCAAATAGAAAATCGGTAGATTTCAAGGTGGGAGACAAAGTGTTGTTAAAAGTCTCACCATGGAAGGCCGTAGTCAGATTTGGAAAGCGTGGAAAGTTGAATCCACGATACATCGGACCATTCAGAATATTGAGAAGAATTGGTACCGTGGCATACAAGTTGGAGTTACCGGCAGAACTTAATGGAGTACATGATACGTTTCATGTATCCAACCTGAAGAAGAGTCCAACGCAAGAAAACGTGACCATCCCGATGGATGAAGTGCATATTGATGAAGCCCTCTGATTTACAGAGCAACCCGTTGAGGTTACCGACTGGAAAGTCAACAAGACCAGGAGGAGCAGTGTGAAACTTGTCAAAGTACGTTGGAGCTCTAAGCACGGACCCGAGTATACATGGGAACGTGAAGACCAGTTCAAGAAAAAGTATCCCCGCCTATTCAAGAAGACTCCAGCGAGAGTTAGTTCAGTCTGAATTTCGGGACGAAATTCTTTTAACGGGGGGAGACTGTGACAACTGGCACAAACCGGTAATTTCCGTACACTATAATTATTGCTTAATGACTGCAATTATGAGTTTAAGTGTCAGCAATGTCTGAACACATGATTAAACAAGTGAATTCATGCATGTTGTATACTACAAAATATTGCTTTATGCATAAATGAGAGCGTTGCGTCAGAATAATAGTAAACTCACCGGTAAGACACAATGTGTCAACAGAACTGCAGAAAGCAGTCAGACATAAGAATTGAGGCCTAGGTGTAGGTCCGACGACAAAAGTATATTAAAACCCGAGAGTATATGTAAGGGTTTAATTTATATACATTGCGAAAGCAAAAATAAGCACTAAAAAGCACCCGAAACGCACTTTAAGTGCAGAAATTACATAATTCAGCAATAATTCAGCATTTAGACACATAAATATTATGCAGAAATGACGTTTTATTATCCAGAATATTTCCCTAAGTGTTGGGAATTGAAAGAGTACAAGAAAGGTACTTAAACGACACTAAAAAGTGTAATTTAGCACTTTAACAAATCGGTATGTAACCGAACAACCGGAGATTACCCGGAACATAAAAATAATGTCAATGACATTGTTTTTATTGTTCTAAGCTAGTTAGGGTCCCCGAACACCCTAACGCACTATATTATAACATGACACACTTAACACCAATTTCTAACACTTGGAAAGTAACTAGTTAAGTAACTAGTAATTAGAATCCAACCTACACCCCCCCCCCCATAACCGGATGTGTGAGAATGGGGGAACCAACATGATTTTATTTAGATTGTCTAGTACATCTTGTTGCACATTTTGAAACACATGGACCAATGGTCTAAGAAATGATGGAAACTTGTATTTATAAACCACTAGATCTACACACATTACTCATCACCTCCATCTTCAACACAAGAACTCCTCTCCTTCACCCCCATAGCTACGGCCCAAGCTCCCCTCACACACACATCCATTTTCGATCCATACTCATCCATTCCAAGGTGATTCTAAGGTGTCTCGAGCTTATTTAGGAAGGTTGCAAGCAACGGATCTTGAAAGACCTTCACCAATTGCTTTTATCCACCTCTTTTGCGCATAGAATCTTCCCTGGCCTTGAGCTAGAGGTATAATGCTTAAAACTCATACTTTAACTAATCTAAGGTGGTTAATAAGATGTATGATGATTAAAACTCGGAATCTTGCATTTTGAAGCATTAAAGTCCACTAAACTTGCAAATATTGTTGGTTAAAAGCATATATGTTGTGTAAAAGTTGTAGTATTTGAGATATATGGTCATCTAGACCCGATCTATGTTGTGGTAGCTCGGATCATCATTTAACCCGACTTAGTCATGATCTTGGATTATGACACAAAGTTTGTTTAAGAGTAACAAAGGTTAAATGATGAAACTATACCACACACATCATGAACTTGTGTAAAAGCGATTTAACTTGTGAAATAGTGTTTAAAACTAGTAGATCTACGTATCTACAAGTGGTATTTTCAAAGGACCAAGTGTCCAAGAAATCACATGTTCTAAACCGGATCTTACACAAACAAAAGTGGTTTTTGTGAACAAACAAGTGTATGGACACTTGTGCAACAAAAGTTTTAACGAAGAAATAGTTTTCTTAAAAACCGACTAGAAGTTGTAAAACTTCATATTCTTTAAAAATAAAGTTTTTAAGAAGTTAAACTTATTTTTAAAGATAACAAGACTTACTAAATGTGCTAGTAAGTTACTACACATTTTTGTAAATATTCAAGTTCATGAAATTAGTGATTATTGTTGACGGATATTGTTGATAAATTGTTGTTGATGATTGATAATGATTTAAAAGAAAATAAACACACGTTTTGAAAACGTGGGAAACCTCCATTTTTAGGGGAAACTCTGTCAAAATTTTTATAAATTTTGACACTTAGAAAAAATATAAGTTTTTGAGAAACTTATCCCCTAAAAATATACCTCAAAACATTAACAAGGTTTCCCTAATTTTTGATGATAAGAAATGGTGATTTCTTGAAGAATAAAAATGGATAATAAGTATATATTTTTTAGAGAAAAATATATATTATTTTATCACCAAATTTTGTGCTAAGTGTATATAGTATGTGTTATACGTGCTAGTGTATTAAGACTTAAAAATACACTAAATACTCATGAGGAGTAGAAATATAGAAATACACATACAAAACACAAGATACATGATTCGGGTGCAAAGTGCAAAACACAAAAGACTTATATTTATTTTTGGAAAAAATAATATAAGTAAGATACGTAGTTAAAAATATAAGAATATTTTTAACACAAGAAAATATACAAGAGAGTGACTGAACTTGTGCGACGCAAGTCTAGTGACTAACGTTAAGAAAACGCGTATAGGTTACGACGTTAATTAAGCAAATCCGGTGGAGTTTACGACGCTAGGAACGCAAAGTTGTGAGTTCATGCTCCCCCTTTTCTCTTTAACTGTTTTTCAGTTTTTATAACTTCGGGGGTGAAATACATGTACAAATGTACAAAACTTATAATTGGTATGATATAAATACAAGAAGTACACTTGGTGAGAACGAGAACCAAGTGTGACGAAATATAAGAATACAAGAAGTGCACTTGGTGAGAACGAGAACCAAGTGTGATGAAATATAAGAATATGAGAAGCGCACTTGGTGAGAACGAGAACCAAGTATGAGGCGCTATGAGAAATGATAACAAGAAACGCGCTTGGTGAGAACGAGAACCAAGTAGGATGCGTTATGAGAAATAGTGTCACGAATAGGGTACAGAAGCACCATTAATCAACGTATACATTCAGACCGCAGAACAAAAGGTTAGATCTAACAGGTGCCTGGCAGCCTCACACTCGGTCGGGGCGAGAATCGAGTGGTGCTTTTGTGTCTCAGAATATACCAATTAAATGCCTTAGGTTTGGTAGCTTCCTATGACGTGTCACATGTTAATGGCTTTGCAACCCATTAACAATCTGATAATTACAGAAATACTGTATTTACATAAAATTCATACCATACAAGAATTGATAAATAACTTGAAGTACGTGGGGTACTCAAGAGAATTGATAAATAACTTGAAGTACGTGGGGTACTCAAGAGAATTGATATATAACTTGAAGTACGTGGGGTACTCAAGAAGATTGATAAATAACTTGAAGTACGTGGGGTACTCAAGAAGAAATTGAATTATACATAGGTACGAGATGTACACATGAAACTGGATTTATGAAAACTTGATTTACTCACAAACTATGTTTTCATACAAAGTATACAAACATGAAATACAAAACTGCATGAATTCACACCAACTTTATGTTGACGTTTTTCCAAAACTCACATGTATTTCAGGTAACTAGGATGGATGTGCGCGTGGTCTTACTCATGCTCGTGGATGTCGCTTTGTTTATCTTTAAATAAAGTCGTGACTTTTAAGACAATATGTTATCTAGTGTTGTAAACACTCGACATATGTTTTTGGTAATGTAATATTTGAAGTTATTTTTGAGCATGTAGTATGTTTACTCTTCGTATGCAATGAGAGCCTTTCATGATCACACCTCGTGCTTCCGCCGCAGAAAGGGGTGTGACACCATCGATGTATCTCTCGATAGCCTTGTCGAGTGGGGTGACCATTGTTGGGCAAAGCAGACTCAATTCTTCAAACCGATCAGTATAAGCCCTGTGCTCACCACTATCTTGCTTCAAAACATCAAACTCTTTCTCCAACGCTCGCTGTTCATGGCGAGGACAGAATTCCCTCATCATAAGGGCTCTAAGTTCAGCCCATGTCTGTGCGAGAGCAACTTCTGCACCCCGGTCTCTCATAACCCCGTTCCACCATGTCAAAGCCCTCTTCTGAAATACACTCGAGGAGAACTCGACCTTGCGATTATCCGGACACTGCACATGGCGAAAAGTATTCTCTATGCTCTCAAACCACTGAAGAAGCCCAGTCGCTCCCTCAGAACCACTAAACTTGAGTGGTTTAGCCTGGTTAAAATCCTTGTATTTGCATGGAACATTGTTGTTGTTGTTGGCTTGATTCCATTGAGCAAAGAGATTTGGAAACTGAGCAGCCATCTGCTGCGCAATAATTTCTGCCAGCTCGGCAGTAGCTATCTGGTTCTCGCGTCGAGGAGGCATTCTAAAAGAGGAAAACATGAAAAGAAACGAGTGAGATGATTGGATGAAAAGAATGAGATGAAACAAAGTCAACAAAAGCAAAGATGGTGGTCATTCGTCCGTATCACAAAGCAAACAAACGACTCACATTGACTAATCAAAGTAAATGGATCAAAAATAATGTATAATGAAGACATGCTCGCCTATAAGTGAACACTCATCCCAAGAATTCCCAGGTAAGCACAACTGGTCTCGCGTCTGTTTGAGATGTATACGAAGTGCTTGCCTAGACAGAAAACTCAGAATACAGGCATTCACCCTTCCAGTTTGCACATGTTCACATTATTTAAAACCCAAAACGTTTGACGGGATTTTTGAAAATTAGAAGGCACAAGGCCAAAAACCAAACTTGAAAAGGGTTCAAAACCATAAAACAGAGGGTTCAAAACCTTACAATTGAGGGTTCAAAACCTTGTAAAAATTTATTCAAAAACAGATGATTGTTTTTCAAAAATCGATTCGGAAAAATTTTGGTTCCATGTTTTGTTAATCACCTAAGGATAGGTGATGTACATGTTTTAAGATCTAAACACAAGATAGCTTGTGTTAGGTTCCTAGAAAAGTTATAGTCTAGGTCAAAGCATTACTAACAACCTAATTCCCTATAACCATTGGCTCTGATACCAACTCTTCTGTCACACCCCGACCGCGTAAAACAACAAATCGCGGCGGAAACATCGGGGCGTGTTGCGACAGAATTAATTGTTTCATAACCATGGCACACAAAGTGTATTTTATTTATTAAACAAAGGTGTTACATTGTTTCAAACAGGAAATTAAAGAGTTCAGAACATAATTAAACATAGTCTATATTCTTTTAAAGTCTCTAAGGCACAGGTCCGCCCTAGTATCATGATCAACATCCTATGGAAAAGCACCTGAAAACACATGCGAAAATAGGTACGTCAGCATAAAAATGCCTGTGAGATACATAGGTTTTGCGAAAATAAGATTCATGACTTATGTTTGAGAAAATGTTTAGTCATGAACCTTGTTATTTGCTTTGTCTTGTAAATCATTTGAAAACAATAAGATCAGATGATATGTATAAGTAAATGTCAGGTTAAATAAATAACCATGTAAAAATGTGTTTGTATAAGGTAAGTTGTTTGTAAATCAATGTCTTGTGAAAAGTATGTTATTTGTATAAAATGTTATATGTATCAAACTGAAATGATTCAAATAACGTTACGCCATGTAATACCATACAAACACTTATATATAGGAAGTACCAGCGGCGTATCCACCATGCTTGTATCATATTACACACGCATCGTTACTTAATCACTTAATCAAACCAAACCAAACAATGTAAGAAGTCTATGTTTAAATCAATTGTCAAATGTATTGGGTAATATGTCAAAGTGTTTATGTCAAGATGTAAATCATGTCAAATGTCTATGTCAAATATCCATGTCAAATGTCTATGTCAAATATCCATGTCAAATGTCTATGTCAAATATCCATGTCAAATGTCTATGTCAAAATGTCATGTATGGCAAGTGAAATGTCTCAACTAAACCATATGCACAAAAACAAAGTATTGAAGTAAAACATGGTTTAAATCAACGCTATGTTTTGTGTAAATGCATGCAACTATTTAATATGAACATTTATGCGGTATTGTGAAAATGCATACATCCAAGCCTGGCGACTGTGGTGATAAACCCTTTAAACAAATTAAAGGTCTATCTGTCTTAATGTCAACGAATTCGGTCATTCCTTTCTGTCCCCTTACCCTGGGATGTCCGGAACGGGAGTTGTCAATTCCTATGGTACCACTACCTACTAACGAACGGCGTAGCTAATGTTAATGGATATATTGTCCCATGTAAACAAACCAAATGTCATAACAAAATGTGAGCATGTGAAAACAATGCACTAAGTATGTAATCAAATGAACATACATAGCGTGAAATGTCATGTAAAACGATGTACTAGGTAATGCACACAATGGGCACACCTAGCATGAAATGTCATGTAAAACGATGTACTAAGTAATGCACACAATGGGCACACCTAGCATGAAATGTCATGTAAAACAATGTACTAAGTAATGCACACAATGGGCACACCTAGCATGAAATGTCATGTAAAACAATGTACTAAGTAATGCACACAATGGGCACACCTAGCATGAAATGTCATGTAAAACAATGTACCAAGTAATGCACACAATGGGCACACCTAGCATAAGATGTAATGAAATCATGTACTATAATGTACTAACGAACATAGCATGTATATGATGTGGAAACAGGAAAGCATGAAAGTAACAAGTAGGCACATGTGTTCCACCCCAAAACAGTTTGGAAAACAGTAAAAGAGGGGTCTATGTACTCACTTGTGATTGCTCAGTTGTATAAAGATAACCACCAAGCGATGCAAGAGATCTCGGAATCAAACGACACCTAGTATAGGTAACTATGTTAATAAACCGGACCTATCTCGGAAGACTGGGTAGCATTAGGGTTTGTAAACCAAATGAGTGTCGGAACTCACGTGATATGGTTTAACAAAGCCTACATGCTAAATGAAACTTAACATAATTGTTTACGACCCATTACGACCCGTTTAGGAAGCTTATGCTACTTTAACGTGTCGTGCGCGTGAAACGCGTTCAGACCGCCTAACTAGTCCTATGACAAGTATTATATGCCTAAACATGTTACATAATCAGTTACGTGACAAAAGTTTAGGTTACATATGTTAAATTACCAATTATGTATGAAAAGGGTATTCTGGTAATTTACCTAAGGCATATAAACTACCTATCATACAACTACTTACACGTCGTGACCATAAGGTATAACCTCGGAAGGTTATTCCCTACACTATGGTCACCTAATGTATTTGGTCGGATCCTAATGATCGACCAAACTGGGTCGGGTTCGAAGGTATAGGCGATTTATTAGATCGCCTACCCTACGACCCTAGACAACGTGGTAATCAGTAGGCATAGTCCCAAGGGACTATGACCATCGTGATTACAATCACGTTGCGAAGTTCAAACGAACTTCGCATTGACCATTACTGGTCAACGCTGAAAGTCAAACAAATTTTGACTTTCTGACTCGAAAAGCAGTAAAAATAAGGAAAAGAACAAAAGAATACTTACGAAGGGTCCCCGAATGCTAATCTAGATCAGTATAGTTCAGGTATGAAACAAGGTTTCAACTTAGAACACAACTAATAAGATTCTAGTGCCTTAAAACAATGAAAGGCATGGGGTATATATAGTTTTCGGGTAACCGTTAGGATCGTTTCTTGAATAACGTGATCGAATCTCATGCGTACACTTGTTGAAATGTTATGGAACCACATATGCTCCTTAACTTAGTGACACATCATCTTAAAACATGTGGTTAAGGATTAATTGGTTGCAACTTGTAATTAGAAACATTGAATCTGCCAGAACACTCACTCGCGTAGCGCGACGGATAGAGCCTTAGGGCTCGCGCTACGCGACTGCCTCCCCTGAATCAGAAAGTTTCAATTTTGGCAGCAATGGTCCCTGCATGTGTTTAAGCCCTTTTTCGATGCGTTTGAACCCCGTTAACCTCATTTCAAGGCTCTAAAATGTAGTTAAAGTATAGGGAACTCAAAACATGTTCAAAAATATGCCGGAGGTTGGTCCGTTTGGTCGTACGAACGCGATGTTCGCTTAATTACGACGGAATGCGCATAAGCGCGAAAAACGATCCAAATGACGCGACGAATGGATTTTTCTTATGGCGAACACTAAAACATAATATAGTCATGCTCACATAAATTTTTGGATGTCCGGATGTATTCAGAACGTAAGTTATGCGCGAAAATGCAAACTTGTGCACTTTTTGACACTTTTAGTCCCTGAATGTCCCAAAAGTTTATTTTAGCACACCAAACCCCTCAAAGCCTATTTCTAAGCTATATAAAGGATATTTAAGGTGTGTTTAACTTATGGTTATGTTCCGGAATGTTCGTTACAGTTCAAATTGGCATACTTTCGCAGTTTGTCATATTTAGTCCCTGTAAACGAATTAACTTGTTTTTACCATACCAAAGCCTTCAAAACTTATTTCTAAGTTATGTAAAGGTTATTTAAGGTATGTTGAGTATATGTTGATGTTCCGGAGTATTTCTCGCATTAAACTGAGTACGTTTACGCACTAGTTTGCGTATAACTCTCCAGAAAGTGATATAGAGTTTGAAATTACATAAAAGTCAAAACATGAAAAATGTATAACATAACAAAACAAACATTGGGATCAAATAACATTGTTTTATTGATAACAGAACTGTTCATAGTGATTACAAGCACAGTTGTTACAGGCTTCCTTGCTTGGCGACTTATTTAAAATACATAAAATCGAAAACAATGCTTACTTAATAGGGATGAGAGCATTCCTATGTTAAGCCTAGACTCAAAAGGTCTAAGGAATATGCTACTGTGTCATTGAGATTAAACACAAAAGATTTGTGTTTAATTCACTCAATGTTGGCTCTGATACCAACCTGTCACACCCCGATATTTCCACATATTACCGGTGGGCCCGGTGGGGAGTATCGTGACGTAGTTGACATCATCATGGTCAAACATACACAAAATAGCACGGCGGAAGTCTTGGAATATAAAATATTATTACAAACTCAAATGTCTAAAAATATCAAAGTATTTATTATAGACGAGCCTGTAATATCAAATCCATAGGTGGATCTTTACAGAATGTATAAAATGAAGTTTAGCAGACTTTAAGGCATTTTTATGGATTTGCAAGATCCTCTATTTCGACACCGAGCAACTCCCAGCCTATTACGAGTAGTACCTGCCACTTAGTCTTTAGAAAATACGTCAGTTTTCACTGGTAAATACGATTAACTGACTCATTTGAAAAGAGTTTATGAAAATTGATTTAAGTGCACAAGGCACAAACCATTTATAACTTGGGACAATCTTTAATAAAATCTTGTATACAGTTTTACATGTTTGTCCTACATATGGGGCCGGTTTGGAAGCCGGTCATGATTAACCGACTCGCAACTTATAAAACCCACAGAAGAGTTATCCCCAACTTGTGGGTAATTTAATATTTAGCATTTGCATCTGTCAGGTGTATTCCTACACCCCGTGCATAGGTCGTGGCCATTTTCAAATGAAATGAGCCGAGGATATCCAGGACACGGTCGAATTAACTCCCAATGCTTATGTTATCAAACAAGACAGATTAAAACGGGTTATGTAAATTTATTAATCACAATCCGATTAAATGATTTCATACCCGACCAAGTGGTATTATTATAATACCATATCCCAAGCCCGTATAAGGGAAAATAAGTTAAAAGTATTTACCTGAGCTAATACTTGATTCACAGCACAATAAATCAGTTGTATCCAATCTATCTAAATGCAGATAGCTTTTACCGGGTGGCTCTAGTCTGGAGTGATGGCAATATATAACCAAATTCAGAATGCTAACGGTCTTATTTAAGTCGTAGACTTAGACCGGCTAGCTTAAAGTATCTAAAACGGTACGACACGCTAGATTAAGCGATGACCGGAATAGAATGTGATTTAGACCTGACAAGTTTGGATACTTGTATAATATGGTTAAACTAAACACATTCCGTATTTTGAGATGAAAATGATAAGGTTAAACCCGTTTCGGCTATTTTATGTAAACTAGTCACATAAACCGATCCGAACGCATAAACGCGTAACGGGTAAACAAATGAATTATATACAGGTCTTAATTGTTATTATGCTTAAAATATGTTAATACATCAGTAGGATGTTAACATATATGCCTAAAAAGTATTTAGAACCAATTTAAGTCCCATAGGGGTATTTTGGTAATTTTAATGCTCATAAAAGAGATTTTATAACAAAATGAAGTTCTGGTCTTTTGAAATCAGTAAAAATATTTAATTTATCTCATTACATCAGTAAGATATCATACATATGTGAAATTTACTATTTATGACCAAACTATGTCCCGAAAGGGCATTTTGGTCATTTCACATAGGCTTTTAAGGGTATTTTTGGAAGTCTGAGTTCCCGACTTATACCTACTGTAATAATATTAAAATTAAATTATAAAATCAGTAGGTAACGATTCTTAGATGTTAAATATGGTTTAAGAACCATACTATGCACCTAATTAGCGTAAAATCGCTAATTGACGATAATTAAAGGGTTTTATGGAAATCTAAGATTTTGATCAGTTTAGAATGTTCAAAATAATTTATTTAATGTAATAAATCAGTAGGAAAAGGTTTGGCATTCAAATCATTTGTAAATCTCATTTTATGCATAAAAAGGGTATTATCGTCATTTACCGAATTACACAAGAACTCAAGGATACGATCAGTTTATAATCTGATAAAAAATTCCAAAAATCCGTAAGAATAATATCTTAACAGTAGGTAATGAGTTTTGGGTCAAAATCCAAGTTTAAACATGCCTTATGCAAGATATCGCAATTTAATTAATTAAGAGCTTCTAATTACGATATCGAGCATAACTCCTATTTGGGACCAAGAACTGATGTCAAATTTTCGGTACGAGCTTATATATCAGAAATAAAGGTTTTTGTCCTCTCACATTTTCAAAATTCTCATTTATATGTCAAAAGGGCGATTATGGCATTTATAAGCATAATAACGGAAACGTGCATATAATTCAAACTACTAAGGACCAGGTAATACAACCTTAGGGGGTTATACTACGACATAATATGGTCCTAATGGAAGCTTAAAACATAAAGGATTTAAGCTAAATTGGGTCAGAACTGAAAGTCAAAGCAAAAGTCAAGCTTTTGCGACTTTCGGTTGCGAACCGACCCTAAACTCAGAATTGTCGGATTGAACGTGCTTAGACACGTTCTAATAATAATTACCAAGTTATTAGAGTGTTAAAATATAATTTATAACCTCTGCATCTATGGTTTTGATTATTATTCATAATTTTTGCCAAGTTTGACTTTTTAATTAAATGGTTTGACCCGACAATTAACTAAGCAAACGAACGAATTAGGAGGTGCCCTTTTAAGGGTTAATCACCTACTTAACTATGGTCATATAACCACATTCATCTCGAACCGTGGCTGGACCATTTGAGTTTAAACCGAAAGTCAAAGTTAATTTACGATAACTTGACTTTTCGGTTTTTAAAACATAAAACTGAACTATAGAAAGGGCTAAGACACTTACAAAGGGTCCTAGCTATCTTTTCTTGTAGAAAATAAGTTCCAATCAGATCATAAAGCCCAGATTTGAGAGAGGAGGAGATAGAATGAAAAGGTGCAAATGAAATGGATGGATTCATGTCCTATATATAGTTTTTGGGAATTTGTAGGATTATGACAAGTGTTTATTTGGCCACCAAGCAAGAGATCATGGCCATACATGTGTTTGGTTGTGGTTTAAAGCCTTGCTAAGGTGTTAACTTGGTCATTACACAAAGAACTTACAAGAACAGCCCCTGAATTAACAATCTGTTGCTGAAAAACAATTTTCTGGAACTGGGCATCCTTACGCGGCCCGCGTAAGATGAGGGACAGGCCTTACGCAGCCCGCCTGGTCCCTGCAGTTCAGCATAACTTTCAATATTTACAGCTTAGGTCCCTGCACATACATACGCCCATTTTTGGCACTTTTAACACCCGTTAAGCCATTTTCAAGGCTCTACTAGGTGTCCAAAGTATAGAGGACTCAAAATATGCTCGGAAAAGTCCCGGATGTCGGTTCGTTTGGCCGTACGGTCACGTTATTCGTCGAATTATGACGAAACTCGAACGGACGCGAAAACTATCCAAATTAAGCGACGAATGGTATTTTTTGCAAGCCGAACACTAAAATAAAAATATTTTAGTGTGTACAAAAATTTTGGAGGTCCAGATGTGGTCAGAACGTAAGATATGCGCGTAAATGTAAACTTACGCAGTTTATGACGCTTTTAGTCCTCTTAACGCGAAAACTTGAGCGTATTATTATTTATTAGCATCAAAGCCCTACGTAGCCCATATTAAGCATTGTCGAGAGTATGATTGTACATCAAAATGCTTTAGGTTCGTTAAAAGGTCATTCAGAGGTATAATTAAACATGTTGACGCTTTTAACCCCTCTAACTCGCAAACTTGCGCGTAACTTCACTTATTGGCATAAAAGCTTTGAATGGCCAATATTAGGCATTCCCGAGAATATAATCAATCATTATGAAGCTCTCGGTTTGTTAAAAGGTCACTCAGAGGTAAGAATTTACATGTTGACACTTTTAACCCTTCGTTGCGCAAACTTCCACATAGTTACGCAAACGGCTCCTCTCGTCCAACAAGTGACTCATTTGAGAATACGGACATCGTATAAGGTCACTCAGAGGCCTAGTTTAGGCATGTTGACACTTTCAGTCCTTACACATTCAAAGTTTTCGATTTTTGATGAAAATAGTCCATTATAGTCAACGTTTGACTTTATTAGGGTTCATTACACGTGTCAGCACATCATTGGACACGATTTTACGAGGTGTTACAAAAGGTCATTCAGAGGTATAATTAAACATGTTGATGCTTTTAACCCCTCTAACTCGCAAACTTGCGCGTAACTTCACTTATTGGCCAATATTAGACATTCCCGAGAGTATGATCAAACATCATGAAGCTCTCGGTTTGTTAAAAGGTCACTCAGAGGTAAGAATTAACATGTTGACGCTTTTAATCCTTCGACGCGCAAACTTTCAAATAATTATGCAAATGGCTCCTCTCAACCAACGAGTGGCTTAATTATAATTATGAATACCGTGTATTTTTATTCAGAGGCTTAGTTTAAGCATGTTAACACTTTTAGTCCTTTAGCATTCAAAGTTTTCAATTTTTCGCAAGATTAGTCCTTTATAGTCAACGTTTGACTTCATTAGGGTTTAGTACATGTGTCAACACATAATTGGTCGCGATTTTACGAGGTGTTACAGCTTGATCATAGTTAATGAATGTCATTCGAATGTCTTTCGACTAACACCCCAACAAGTTCGTTCACATTATTGAAATCATCATGTTTTATATAAACCATAGCATTTGTTTATGAAAACTCAAAAAACATTTAGCACATATGAGTCACCCCAAAATAATTGAAAGCAGTAAAAGAGGGGAGCTATGTTCTCACTTGAGATTGCAAGTATCCTTGATTAAGTTTCCTAACAAAGCTTGGGAAATTAAGGAATCAAGTGGCACCTAAGATCGGATTACTATGTTAATAATCGGGACCTAAATCGGGAGATCGGGTAGAATGAGGTCTTGTAAACCAAATGAGTGTTGGAACTCATATAATATGGTTTAACAAAGCCTACATTCTGATTTGAAACCTATCGTAAGTACTTATGACCCGTTAAGGTAGTTTACGCTACTTTAACACGTCATTTGCGCAAATGCACGTTTGGGTGGCCTAACTAGTCCTATGACAAGTATTATATGCCTAAACATGTTTAATTATGTTGCATAATAAGTTTAAGTGTCAAAATTTTGGTTACATATGCTTAAATTGAAATTATGCGCAAAAAGGGCATTTTGGTCATTTTCCCAAGGCATATAAACTACATATCATACAACTAATTAAACTAAGTGACCATGAGGTATAACCTCAGAAGGTTATTCCCTATACAACTATGGTCACAAAATATGCTTGGTCGGATCCTAATGATCGACCAAACGGGTCGGGTTCGAAAGTCTAATCGGTTGTCGAGACCGCTTGACTTACGACCCTAAACAAGCACTAAACTAGAAGTGACGAGTTAAACATGTTAAAACATGTTTAACTAAGTTAGAAAACTGATTTGGTATCAAAACAAAGTGTTTTGATACCCAAAAATAGTTTCGTCGTAAAATGCACATAAATGTGCGTTTTGACCAAAATTTTGACTCGTCACTTTGACTAGTCAATGTGGTAATCAGTAGGTATAGTCGCAAGGGACTATAACCATCGTGATTACGCTCACGTTGCAAAGTTCGATTGAACTTTGACTTGACTAAATGATGGTCAAAGCAGAAAGTCAAACACTGTTTGACTTTCTTGCTTGAAATAAAAGAACAAGCATGAAAGAACACTTACAAGAGTCCTATGCTTGGAAAAATGAACGAGAATGCTCAAGTATGAGGCCTCCAACTTAATGTGGTAGCCTCAAATGAGAGCAAAAGAGATAATAGAATGAAATGAGCAAGTTGGAATGTTGAAATCTCTTGCTATTTATAGGAAATCATGAATCATTGGATCAATGCCAAGTGTTTTTAAGTTGATCAAAGAATGATCAACACCATACACATGTTAGCTACTGATTTGGGGCTTGGGGAACACTTAAACCAGCTCATAGTATGCAAAAACTAGGATTAAAAACAAGTTCTGCAGCTGATTTGAACAATACATTGAATCTGCCCAGCATCATTTCTCGCGCCCCATGAGAGACTTAGGCTTGTCTCTCACCCCCCGCCAGATACTTACATCAGGTTCCAAGTTTTGGCAAAACAGGCCCCTGCACATGAATTTATGTGTTTTTGATGCATTTAACCCCCGTTAACCCCATTTCAAGGCTCTACAAGGATGTTAAAGTATAGGGGACTTGAAATATGCTTGGAAATATCACGGATGTCAGTTCATTCGGTTAATTACGACGAAACTCGAACGGACGCGAAAACGATCCAAATTACACGACGAAGGGTATTTTTGAATTCCTATCACTAAAATATAACATTTTAGTGATTACAAAAATTTTTGGATGTCCGGATATGGTCAGAACATAAGATACGCACGTTTATGCAAACTTTCGCAGTTTTTGACGCTTTTAGTCCCTATTGATCAAATAAGCATATTTCTCACACCGAACCCCTCAAAGCTTATTTCTAAGCTATGTTAAGGGTATTTAGGGTATGTTTAGCTTATGATCTTGTTCTGGAGTGTTTGTTGCTATACGAATTGGCAGACTTTTGTAGTTTGTCGCAATTAGTCCCTATGATCGAATAAACTTGTTTTTGCCATACCAAATCCTTCAAAACTTATTTCTAAGTTATGTAAAGGTTATTTAAGGTATGTTAAGCTTATGTCACTATTCTGGAGTGCATGTCGCGTTAAACTGATTACGTTTACGTAACAGTTTGCTTATAACATCCAAAAAAACTTCTCGAGAGTTCGGAATCATGCAAAATTTGATATGTGTACTTGTCACATGTAATTGTACAAATCTCGAGAATGAAATACAATATTTCATTGGATTCGTAATTGTATGATGATCGTAGAGGCACAAATGTCACAGCCTCCCCTAATTTAGGAAATTTCGTCCCGAAATTTAATTTAGAGGAAACTTGTGAAAACAGATGTGGATGTTCCGTTTTCAAATAATCCTCTGTTCCCTGAGTAAAACTCTGGGCCACGTTTAGATTTCCAGCGAACTTTGTTATTCGTAAGCGAACTTTGTTATTCGTACTCGTCTGTTGTTTGTAGGGAAGAGTTCAGATCCGAAGATTTAAACTCCATTCCAAAAGGTTTGTGTATGATTGTACTGAATCTTAAGAATGACATGTAATTGTCAAAATGATGTTCTCATTGTAGTGAAATATGGAGAGCGTGTGAATTTGACAAGAAGTTGGAGTTTCGAACAACGGACAGAGAGAATGTTTCCTATGAAGACTATTATAGGAAACTTGTGTGTGCTCGAAATTGAAGTCGGAGAGTATAACATAAAACAACATTGGTCAAGGTCCAGAACTTCTAGTAACTTAAATAACGCTACATTCGCAATGTAATAAGGAACACTTATATATAGGAAGTACCATCGGTGTATCCACCATGCCCTTATTACATTGTTCCCGTTTCGTTATTCTTATCATTATAGGTTCTTACACATGACAAAACTTGCTATGGTTATTCTGTGCACTGAATTCCATAATTATGTATGCATCCTTAATTACGTAATTCCTTGCACAGTCCGCACAGTTCATTTTATAATGTGTAGGGAAAAAATAAAAAATCAAACGAATAATCCTGTGATGACTTTGACAAGACTACCATAGGGTCTCGTTAACTAGATCAACGAATGATCTCTTTAAATATACTCCAAAGAGTCTCTTCAACTAGATCACCAACGGATCTCTTTAAATAGATCAACGAATGATCTCTTTACCTAGATCAACACATGATCTCTTTAACTAGATCGACGAATCAATCTCTTTAACTAGACCACCAAAGGGCCTCTTTAACATTGCGGGTTGGTTATTCGTCAGCACTGGTTTAGCTTACGATGTGTTTGGAAGCCCTCGGCCAAACGAGTATTTCACAGAGAACCGACAAGGAATTCCATTAATCACCGGCCGTTTTGATTCTTTGGAACAACTCGATGAATTTAGTAGATCTTTTTAGGAGGCCTCAATGACCATAGATCGAACCTATCTAATTTTTACAGTGCGATGGTCTGTTAGGATGCCTCAGTCATTTTACTAAAACGGACTATGTAATGCTATGTAATGTACTTTGTTACGGGCGGTCATTTTACTAGAGGTTTATAATCTACCCTTGTGTGATTCCTGTTGAAGCATATACTCGAGGGGTGGGTGCAGGGCGGACGATTTTCAATTTTAAAGCAGACTCCTCATTCATTAGATAGAGAAGATGACCAAGATTTCGTGATCCGCTGTCGAACTGATTCCAAGAGAGCTCGGATCGAATCGGTATTGCTATCCGATATCAACACATGATATATTTAACTAGATCAACACATGATCTCTTTAACTCGACCACCAAAGGGTCTCTTTAACTATATAAACACATGATATCTTTAACTAGATTGACGAATCAATTTCTTTAACTAGACCACCAAAGGGTCTCTTTAACTACATCAACGAATGATGTCTTTAACTAGATCAACGCATGATCTCTTTAACTAGGCCACCAAAGGGTCTCTTTAACTACATCAACGAATGACGTCTTTAACTTTGGAATAGTACTTTACAATCCAGGGGTCTTAACTATTACATAGAAGCCCATTTAGGATTTGAGATAGTACTTTTGGATATCCCTCTAAGAATCCATCATATGAAGATATGGAAGACTCTACAAGGATTTGGATAGCGAGCATTTGGATCACACATAACACATAAACACATAATCACATAATTGTCAACTTGGTCATTAACTTGTTATCAATTTGTTATCGATTTGTACACTTGCATTTAAAGTACACCAGGAATCCAATCCATGGACTTCAATTAGTACTTTAAACATCCTCAAGAATCTAACTATGAAGATAGGAAGATCTTATAAGGATTCGATTTTATCCTCATTGAATCGTAACATACACATTAAAGCACACAAGGAATCCAATTAAGGATCTTGATTTTGCGCTTTAAACATCCACAAGGATCTAACTATGAAGATAGGAAGATCCTATAAGGATTTTGGAATTCGTGTGGCGAGAAATTGTTTCGAAACCTTGTACTAGGTATGCTTAAGTAAACATACGAAGTATAGTGTTTATGAAATCAAGGTGCTAGATATGCTAAGTCAACATATGAAGCAAATAGGATCCTTGAAATCAATGTGCTAGGCATGCTAATTCAACATACGAAGCAGAATGTCCTTGAAATCGTGTACTACGTATGCTCAGTCAACATACGAGCAGAGTGTTCTTGAAAATCGTGTACCACGTATGCTCAGACAACATACGAGTAGAGTGTTCTTGAAAATTATGCATGGGATCTTAGAAAATATGTTTTTGAAATCTTTTGTAATGTTTTTGAAATCATGTACTAGGTGTATTAGGTAAATATGTTTATAAAATATTTTAAAACCATGTGAAATGTTTTTGAAATCATGAATGATGTTTTGAAATCATATACTATGTATATTGTCGTGAAACCAGAAAGAAATGATATGTACATAAACATATCGCATAAGACCAATTAAGGACTTATGGAAAGTACCCTTAGATATCCAAGCAAGGATTTTATAGTGGTACTTTTAGTATTCGTCCAGAGTTTGTAACTTGTACCTTGTACTTTGTTTCTTTAGAAGAAACGAGTACTTAGGATTTTCGTGGAGATCGCGAGTGATCTCAAAATGGAAGAATTACGAGAGTAGTTTGTCTTACAAGGAATACGGTTCCTTGGTGTCGGTATCGTAGAGGTATGTCGTTCATATAAGTAGCCACATTTGTTTTCGTACATTGAAATACGAATAAATATTTATTTATAAACCAACATAATTGTTTCATAGTCTTGGATAACAAAAGAAATAAAACATAAAGTTTAGTTGTTTCTAAGCGGCATCGTCTTCCAGTTAGCCAAATGCTCATCCACGGGCTGGATTTGCATTATTAAGCTTTGGGCAATTATTCCTGAAATGGACCATCTCGCCACAGTTGTAGCAAGAACCAAGTGGAAAACGAGCTTGAGCAGGGTTGGCTTGAGGTTGGTTTGGACCACCTTGGTTTGGGTTGGTTCGACAAGCATTTGCCAAGTGACCAAGTTGCCCAGATGATGCACACTGACGACATTGTAGGTGAGCTTGGTGGTGCGCATTACACCTGTTGCATAGTGGTGCACTACCAGCATAGGGTTTCTTAGCAAGTGGCTATGCTGGTTGGTTAGGTGCAGCTTGATTGTTTTGAGCAACTACTGCGAAGTTCTGTGAAGCTTTACGCTTCTTTGACTTCTTAGAGGTTTCACTCTTGTTATCCTTTGGTTTTGTCTCATTGGATGGTTCCTTGTCGCCTTTTCGGAAAAGTTTACCCTTCCTGATATGAGATTCAGTCAGGGTAGCAGATAACTCAATGGCCTGTCTAACTGTGGTAGGGTTGCTACCAGTAACAATGTCCTGAACTGGGCTAGGGAGGCCATCAATGTACATTTCAATTGCCTTATCCAAAGGCGTAACCATGGTTAGACATAACAGACTTAGTTCTTCATATCGGTCCGTGTAGGCTCGATGCTCACTGCTATCTTGTTTAAGATTATCGAATTCCCTTTCCAGTGCCCTGAGTTCATGACGAGGACATAATTCCTTCATCATTAGAGCCCGAAGCTCTTCCCAGGTTTGAGCCAACGCCATATCGGCACCCCTATCACTCATCACACCGTTCCACCATGTTAATGCTCGTTTCTCAAAAACACTAGATGCGAACTCAACCTTTCGCTCATTTGGACACTGAACATGTCGGAATGTGCTTTCTAGACTCTCGAACCATTGTAGGAACGCAGTTGCTCCCTAAGTCCCAGAAAATTTTAGTGGTGCAACCGAATTGGACGTTTTGTAGCTACGATGAGCATTGTTATTGTTTTTTGATTGGTTTATCTGGGTAATGAGGTTCGGAATCACAGCAGCAATCTACTGGGCGACTAGGGCTGCGAGTGCAGCATCTTGAGTTTGATCGCGTCTAGGAGGCATTTTCTAAAAGAGCAAAGAAACATGAGAGGAAACGAGTGAGATGAAATTGGATAGTTAAAATAGAATGTTTAAAAATAATCAACAAGGCATAAGGATTGCGATCATTTGTTCATTACTTAAAACAAACAAATGACACGGTGACTAATCAAAGTAATGGGTCATAATAATGTATCGCGAAGACATGCTTTAGCCTATAAGTGGACACTCACCCCAAGAGTTCCCAGGTAAGAGTGACTGGTCCGATGATGCGGATTTGTACGAACACTCTAGCCTTAGACAGAAAACTCGAGGTTGTAACACCCCGTGTTTCGAAAGTCAAATTCAAAGTTAAGATTGAAGTCAAAGGAAGAAAAGATTGCTAATTGCGATCTGTCACTCCTTGCTCAATTCCTGTTTTGACTTCTTTGACTTGTAGATAGATTTTTTATGCTTTTACGTTAGTTGTATTATGTGGAGTACTTATTAATAATCGAGGCTTTATCGCTATTTATCGACGTTTATTTTATCACTTAACGTATCGCAATCGCATTCGCAACTCGAATTACACGTTCTGGTTATTGTTCTTATGTGTGTGTGCCTTTTATGTGTTACTTGTGCATGTTATTTATGTTTATGTGTGGTGATTAATCGAAACGCAATCGAAACTCAATCTCAATCGAATCGCAAACGCTAAACGCAAGATAATTAGGATGATTGTATGTTAGATATAGTAGTTGGGATTAAAAGTAATTTGAATAGGAAACTCTACCGCATCGCAACGCTCAACACACGAATCAAAACTACAAAACTCGTCGCGCAAATCGCTCCAATCGAGTGGCCAGCCGACCGAGCTGCCACCCGATCGGGCTACCACCCGATCAAGGTGCCACTCGATCGAGCTGTCACCCGATCGGGCTACCACCCGATCGGCCAGCCTCTTTTCCCCCTTTCCTTTTATGGAAACCCTATAAATACCCCCTGTCAACATCAAAAACTTACCTTTTCTGCACGTCTCGTCCGACCAGCGCTCCAACCTCACCTTTTCTTCGATTTCTCGCGATTCCGGTAAGATCTCAACCTAAATCTTGTACTTTCTTGATCTACACGCACTCCTACACCTTTCTATCTTTTGAATCTTAACTTTTAACCGTGAAATCACTAGATTTGAGGTGTTCTAGGATGATGTCATCATGGTGTTATTATGAACTTCATGTTTTGGCTTCAATCCACCAGGAACAACTTAGATCTGAACGATTTCCACACAAATAAATAAAGATCTTGCATAGATCTGAACATATTCATGGTGAAAAAGGATTGAAATATGGTTTCTAACTTTATTTCAACTCTTTTACACTCAATGCACTCAAAACCGATGAAATCGGATCTCATTCTGACCTCTACTCGTTCTTAGTGTTGTGTTGGTTCAAGATCTGGATTCTATCCACGAGACCACCGATTTCGGGTTAACCAAGAACAACCGTCTTGAACCGGTTAACTGGTTAAACATGGGTGATTCCTATTCGATCGGGTCACTGGGGTCAAGATGGGGTTCTGTTGTTTAGCACGTTGTCACACCGTCTCGATAAAACTACAAAACTACCAAACAACCAAGTGAAGAAGACGATCAGGTCGACCAGGATGGATTATCGTCCGATCGGATTGCTACCCGCTCGGATTGTCACCCGATCGGCTTGCACCTTGGGTCCCACACTTAGCTTTCATTTCAACATTTGAGGTTTGAACGTTGAACGAATTGCTGTCCGATCGGATTACCACCCGATCGGATTACCACTCGACTATGTGACGTTTAGACTTCAACACTTAAACAATTTTCAACATGTTCAATACAAACGGATTGCCACCCGATCGGACTACAATCTGATCGAGTGACAAACTGCTGTGAACTTGTTCTCACTGAAGAGTTCTACCAAACGGATTGCCGCTCGATCGGACAGCCGTTCGATCGACCGACCTGAAAGGTAGAGATACTCCTATGTTTTCAAAATGCTACAACGGAAACTTCAAAAGACAAGCCTTCATACACAAACACATCCTTCCCAAACGAAGTAACAATCCACACGAAAGGTCACCCGATCGGATGACCATCTGAGCGGATTGTCACCCGATCGACCGGCTACCCGATCGGATTGCCATCCGATCGGAGTACCGTCCGATCCACTGACACCTCTCACCGATTTACGTATCGCTTATCGTTATGCTATCATTCTGATCAGGCTAATCTCATTCTAGCACTCCCTTCAATCCATCATCGCTGTGAGTATACTCGATCCCTTTTTGCTTTACGCACTTTTGGGTGTTACATACGTTACTTATTCTAAATTACATCGAACACACTACGCAATACTTTAAACGCTAACCGTTACCGCATGTTATACGTGACATAATGAATGCTTGTTTGTTATGTTTACACATGGAATGATGTCTACCTGCCTTAGTAATGATAGTACTATAGTTTGGACTCAGCACCTGTTCACTCAGGGGTTGTTAAGGACAATTTGTTACATGGCTCACAGTGGTGAGTGTGTATTACGAACTGCCTTGGGCAGTCAACCCGCAGTCATTGGTATTGATAGGTTCATGTCGATAACTGATGTGCTAAAAGTGGTTTAACTAAATTAACTAAATTAAACCCTAAACTAGACTCTCTAAGTTTTAAATTTATAAAACTGAGACTCTCTAAAACCTAAACCACACGATCGGCAAGTGTACCGATCGATGCAATATAGCCTAAGGAAGTCCGAGTATCGAACCCAAGAGACTCTACTAAATTACGCTAATGACTCTATCTAGACTTAGACTGACACGGACTTTAACTAATTATTTATTTGATGGGGGGTTTTCTAAAAATCCTAAATATTAAACTAAAATAATATTAAATAACTAGACACGAACTCGGACGAAGACTAGAATCAAAGGCGATGAAGACTACCTAGGCTGGACGCAAGTTTAACTCGGAATGGATTTCTATTCGATAGTTTTGTGGTACGGAACCGGGATCTTTAAATGCTAAACCTATTAAGATACCAACTAAGCCCCTCAATCCCTCTCAAGGTGATTCTTGTGGCACTACCTAGGCTGTTACGGTTACCGGTTTTTAGATTTCCTCACAGTCCTCTAACTTCTTGAAAGTGCCTTAATATGACGATCTACCTCACAGCGCGAAAGTCTAAGGCAACTATGGGTTTTAATCTTGGTTTAATAGACAAGAGAATGTTTAAGGACTAGACCGATTTCTTAGACCTAGCTATAAACCAAACCGAGACCTATTAATAACCTCGAGCCTCACAGCGACAAGATTAGTAGAACACTTGATTTTATTAAATTACCGAATATTACTTCTAAGGTTAGTTACGTAATTTCACCTTAAAGAGTTAAAGATTTATTATGTGATATAGACACTCACCTAAATCAAGAACCCTAGCACAACCCTATTATGTGATAAAGACCATCACCAACGATTATACGAAGCAATAAACAGCGATAAAACAAATGTCAAGCATGCATATACACCAAGTTAAAATTCCATAGCTTTTACAATACAAGAAAATCCATAAACCACGCCAAAAACCGAATAAAAATCCAAACTTTATTTAAACTATTGTCATAACCTAGGTAGTAAAACGAACTAGCCAAGAATCATAGTCAAGAACAAGATACAAGTCTCAAATAAATAACAAATCATAGTATCAAGTTAAGAAAAACACAAAGTCTTTAAAACTGAATACTAATAAATTGCAAACCCGGACTTAAATCTTGATCGTGGCTTGAACCCTCTGTAACACCTGTGTCATTTCAACCATCAAACAAATGCCAAACCAATGAAATAATGTATTTCATACTTTGGACTTGTATAAATATGTGTATCTTTTGCACATATCGACTCATGTTCGATTTCAAGCTCTAAATCGCTTTCTGGAAGGTTATACGCGCACTAATGCGTAAATATAACCAGTTTAATGCAACGAACACTCCGGAATAGTGAAATAGGCTTAACATACCTTAAATAACCTTTACATAACTTAGATATAAGTTTTGGAAGGTTTGGTGTGGTGAAATCAAAGTTTAATCGCTTACAGGGACTAAAGTTGACAAACTGCGAAAGTATGCCAATTTGAACTGTAACATACCTTCCGGAACATGACCATAAGTTAAACATACCATAAATATCCTTTAAATAGCTTAGAAATAGGCTTTGAGGTGTTCGGTATGCTAAAATAAACTTTTGGGTCATTCAGGGACTAAAAGTGTCAAAAAGTGCACAAGTTTGCATTTTCGCGCATAACTTACGTTCTGAATACATCCGGACATCCAAAAATTTATGTAAGCATGACTACATTATATTTTAGTGTTCGCCATAAGAAAAATCCATTCGTTTCGTCATTTGGATCGTTTTTCGCGCTTATGCGCATTCCGTCGTAATTAAGCGAACATCGCGTTCGTACGGCCAAACGAACCAACATCCGAGATATTTTTGAACACATTTTAAGTTCCCTATACTTTAACTTCATTTTAGAGCTTTGAAATGGGGTTAACGGGCCTTAAACGTGTCGAAAATGAGCTTATTACACAACAGGGACCAAATCTGCCATTTTTCAAACTTTCTGGTCTGCAACAAGCTTACGGACCTCAACACTAATGAGCTTACGGTCCGTAAGCTATCTCCAGCAGATCAGAACCTTCTTAAAACAGCTGTTAACAGCTGCAAACCACTCCTAATCCCAATGCCAAGTGTTGATACCTTATGGTGAGTGGCCAACTTAGTTACCATAAGCTTCCGACAAGTGTACGCCTTGGATTCGATCACGTACTACGAGAAACGATCCTAACGGTGGACCGTTTACTATAAATACCCAACCCCCCTTCCATTCAAAACCCACCAAATCTGATCCAAATGCTCTAAGTTGAGGCCTTCGCTTCATACCTGAGCTATTCGATCACGATTAGCATTCGGGGACCCTTCGTAAGTATTCTTTCGTTCTTTTCTTTATTTTACTGCTTTTCGAGTCCGAAAGTCAAACTTTGTTTGACTTTCAGCGTTGACCAGCTTATGGTCAATGCGAAGTTCGTTTGAACTTCGCAACGTGATTGTAATCACGATGGTTATAGTCCCTTGGGACTATGCCTACTGATTACCACGTTGTCTAGGGTCGTAAGGTAAGCGATCTAAACAATCGCTTATACTTTCGAACCCGACCCATTTGGTCGATCATTAGGATCCGACCAATCACTTTAGGTGACCCTAGTATAGGGCATAACCTTCCAAGGTTATACCCTATGGTCACATCGTTTAAGTAGTTGTATGATAGGTAGTTTATATGCCTTAGGTAAATTACCAGAATACCCTTTTCATGTATAATTGGTAATTAAGCATATGTAACCTAAACTTTCGTCACATAACTGATTATGTAACACGTTTAGGCATATAACACTTGTCATAGGACTAGTTAGGCGGTCCGAACGCGTTTCACGCGAACGACGCGTTAAAGTAGCATAAGCTACCTAAACGGGTCGTAATGGGTCGAAATCACTCAGGTTAAGTTTCATTTAGTATGTAGGCTTTGTTAAACCAAATGACACGAGTCTCTACACTCGTTTGGTTTACAAACCCTAATGCTACCCGATCTTCCGATCTAGGTCCGGTTAATTTACATAGTTACCTATATTAGGTGCCGTTTGATATCCGCGATCTCTAGCATTGTTTGGTTGTTACTCAAGGACTACTGAGCAATCTCAGGTGAGTACATAGACCCCTCTTTTACTGTTTTCCAAACTGTTTTGGGGTGGAACACATGTGCCTACTTGTTACTTTCATGCTTTCCTGTTTTTGACATCATATACTTGCTATGTTCATTAGTACATTATAGTACATGATTTCATTGTGTTTATGCTAGGTGTGCCCATTGTGTGCATTACTTAGTACATCGTTTTACATCACATTTCATGCTAGGTGTGCCCATTGTGTGCATTACTTAGTACATCGTTTTACATTACATTCATGCTAGGTGTGCCCATTGTGTGCATTACTTAGTACATCGTTTTACATGACATTTTGACATAGACATTTGACATAGACATTTCGACATAGACATTTTAACATGATTGACATTGATCATGCATTTCCCACAAAACATAACTTTGATTTAAACTAAGTTTTACTTCAATACTTTGTTTTTGTGCATATGGTTTAGTTGAGACATTTCACTTGCCATACATGACATATTTGACATAGACATTTGACATGGATATTTGACATAGACATTTGACATGGATTATACAAGGACTTTTGACTATTGGTTTAAACATAGACATATTACATTGGTGGTTTGGTTTGATAAGTGATTAAGTAACGATGCGTGTGTAATATGATACAAGCATGGTGGATACGCCGCTGGTACTTCCTATATATAAGTGTTTGTATGGTATTACATATAATAGCGTTATTTGAATCATTTCAGTTTGAGACATAGAACATTTTATACAAATAACATACTTTTCACAAGACATTGATTTATAAACAACTTATCTTATGCAAACATATTTTACTTGGTTATTCATTTAACCTTACATTTATTTATACTTATCATCTGATCTTATCGATTTTCAAATGATTTACAAAGACAAAGCAAATTACAAGGTTCATGACTAAACATTTTCTCAAACATAAGTCATGAAACCTATTTTCACAAAACCTATGTATCTCACAGGCATTTTTATGCTGACGTACCTATTTTCACATGTGTTTTTCAGGAGCTGTTGCATAAGATGATCAAGATACACATAGGCAGACTTGGGCTTTAGTGACAATAAAAGATGCAAGACTAGTTAATTATGTTGTATTTCCTTGTTTGATAAGTCATTGTAGCACTTTTAATCAATAGAGCAAAACTTCAATTGCCATGGATTTGAGACAATTAATTCTGTTACAACACTCCCCGACGTTTCCGCCACGTTTAGTATGTTCTACGTGGTCGGGGTGTGACAGAAAAAATGGTATCAGAGCCAATGGTTATAGGGAATTAGGTTATTAGTAATGCTTTGACCTAGTCTATAACTTTCTTAGGACCCTAACGCGAGTTTACTTGCGTTTAGTCATAAAACAATACCGTCACCTATCCTTAGGCGACTACCACAACAAGAACATAAATTTCAAAACCGCTTTGAAAACTAATCATCTGTCCTAGGATGATTGATTACTAGGTTTTGAACCCTCTATTATAAGGTTTTGAACCCTTTGAGTTTTCAAAATCTCGTCAAGGTTCCGGGTTTTAAATAATGTGAACACGTGCAAACTGGAAGGGTGAATGCCTGTATTCTGAGTTTTCTGTCTAGGCAAGCACTTCGTATACATCTCATCAGACGCGAGACCAGTTGTGCTTACCTGGGAATTCTTGGGATGAGTGTTCACTTATAGGCGAGCATGTCTTCGCGATACATTATGAGGACCTATTTGCTTTGATTCAGCCTTTGTGTGTCGTTTGTTTGCCTCATGGTTCAAACAAATGACCATCACCCGTGATTTTGGTCGGTAACTGTAACATCCTATTCTTACCCACTGCCATTTCATTTGTTTTCTCTCTTGTTCTTCTCTTTTAGAATGCCTCCACGACGCGAAAATCCAGTATCTGTTGACGAGCTGGCAGCTGTCATTACACAGCAAATGACTGCTGCAATCCCGATCATCGTTGTCCAATGTCACCAAGCTATCAACAACAATAATGCCCCATGCAACTTCAACACGTTCAACTCGGCTAAGCCATCAAAGTTTTCTGGGTCTCAAGGAGCGACTCACTTCTGCAATGGTTCGAGAGTCTAGAGAGCACCTTCAGGCATGTTCAATGTCCAAATGAGCGAAAGGTAGATTTTGCATCTAGTGTCTTCGAGAAACGAGCTTTGACATGGTGGAACGGTGTGGTGAGAGATAGGGGTGCCGAAGTGGCACTGGCTCAAACATGGGAAGAACTTCGAGCACTAATGATGAAGGAATTCTGTCCTCGTCACGAGATCAGGGCATTGGAAAGGGAATTCGACGATCTTAAGCAAGACAGCGGTGAACATCGAGCATACACTGATCGATATGAGGAGCTGAGCCTGTTGTGTCCTACCATGGTCACGCCTTTGGATAAGGCGATCGAAAAATACATTGATGGTCTCCCTGACACAGTTCAAGACATTGTTACTGGTAGTAACCCCACTACAGTTAGGCAGGCCATTGAGCTATCTGCAACGTTGACTGAATCTCAGATCAGGAAACGTAAGCTTTTCCGAAAGGGTGACAAGAAACCGGTCGAGGAATCGAAACCAATCGAGGAATCAAAGACCATGGATGAGCAGATTGGATCCCTTGAGCGGTCAAAGAAGCAAAAGGCTTCTCAGAACTTCGCCATGATCGCTCACAATGATCAAGCCGCCCCCAACCAACCAGCTAAACCCCGTACTAGGAAGCCATACAATGGAACTTCACCTTTGTGCAACCGATGTAACCTTTATCATCATGTTAATGTGAAGTGCCGCGAATGCCAAATTTGTGGACGTAAAGGTCATACAGCAAAAGTTTGCGTAGCAACAGTTGCACTAAATCAAGCTGACAACAAACCTGCTCGAGCTCGCTTTCCTCCAGGTTCTTGCTACAAGTGTGGCGAGATGGGACATTTCCGAAGAAATTGCCCAAAGCTTGCTAATGCTAATCCAGCACAGAGATGAGCATCTGATCGACTAGAAGACAACACTCTTTAGAAATAATCACATCTTATGTATTATTTTCTTTTGTTGTCAAGGTCCATGAAACAGTTGTTATCATTGTTTATAAATAAATCTTTTATTTACATTGCAATGTATTTATGTGATTGTATGTGTAAACAACATATCCCTTACAATACCGACAATCAAGGAATAGTATTCCTTGAAAAACAAACTACTCCCAAAATTCTTCCATTTTACAATCTCTTGCGTTTTCCACAAGGATCCTAAGTACCCGTCTCTTGCAAAGAAATGAAGTACAAGGTGCAAGTTATAATTCCGTACGAATACCCCAAGTACCACTATAAATTCTTAATAGGGTACCTAAGGGTATTTCCGTATGTCCTAAATTATTGTGTACCTTAATTCGAATATTGCGTTTTCCTGAAAACGAAAATCGAATTTTTGGTAGATCATCCTATCTTCATGGATGGATTCTTGAAAGGATTAAAGTGCCAAATGAAATCCACGAATTGGATTCTTGGTGTGCTTTAAGTGTCCGCGTCCAAAGATAACAAATTAATAAACAAGTTAAACAACTATGTGATTATGTGCTTATGTGTTTCCTTTTATGTTTTTGTGTAATCCAAGTTTTTGTTATCCAAATCCTCGAAGAATCTTCCATATCTTTGTATAAGGAATTCGTAGTAGGATATCCAAAGGTACTATATTAAATCCTCAATGGGCTTTTACATGATAGTAAAGACCCTTGGATTATATTGTACTATTCCATAATTAGACCCCTGAGTGGTCTAGGTAAACAGATTGATCCAAAAATCTGGTTAGGAATATCATGTGATGATATAGCTGAAAGGACTCCTTGGCGGCCTAATTAAAAGGATCATTTGTCGATCTAATTAAAAGGACCCTATGGTAGTCTAGTCACACTCATCACGGGTTTGATTTTCCTCCCCTAAAACATTTCAAGACAAACTGTGCGGACTATGCAAGGAATTACGTAATTATGGATGCATACATAATTATGGAATTCAGTGCACGGAAACCACAGCTAGTTTGGTCATGTTTCTGAAAAATGACTCTTTTCGTTCATTTTTTGTTTCTGAAGAAACGGTGAAAAATGACTCTTGTCGTTCATTTTTTGTTTCTGAAGAAACGGTGAAAAATGACTCTTTTCGTTCATTTTTGGTTTCTGAAGAAACGGTGAAAAATGACTCTTGTCGTTCATTTTTGGTTTCTGAAGAAACGGTGAAAAATGACTCTTTTCGTTCATTTTTGGTTTCTGAAGAAACGGTGAAAAATGACTCTTTTCGTTCATTTTTGGTTTCTGAAGAAACGGTGAAAAATGACTCTTTTCGTTCATTTTTGGTTTCTGAAGAAATGGTGAAAAATGACTCCTTTCGTTCATTTTTGTTTCTGAAGAAATGGTGAAAAATGACTCCTTTCGTTCATTTTCGGTTCTGAAGAATGTCCGTCAAGGAAATGTCAGGATTATGCCTCTCAATTTATGTAAGCATGACTACATTATATTTTAGTGTTCGCCATAAGAAAAATCCATTCGTTTCGTCATTTGGATCGTTTTTCGCGCTTATGCGCATTCCGTCGTAATTAAGCGAACATCGCGTTCGTACGGCCAAACGAACCAACATCCGAGATATTTTTGAACACATTTTAAGTTCCCTATACTTTAACTTCATTTTAGAGCTTTGAAATGGGGTTAACGGGCCTTAAACGTGTCGAAAATGAGCTTATTACACAACAGGGACCAAATCTGCCATTTTTCAAACTTTCTGGTCTGCAACAAGCTTACGGACCTCAACACTAATGAGCTTACGGTCCGTAAGCTATCTCCAGCAGATCAGAACCTTCTTAAAACAGCTGTTAACAGCTGCAAACCACTCCTAATCCCAATGCCAAGTGTTGATACCTTATGGTGAGTGGCCAACTTAGTTACCATAAGCTTCCGACAAGTGTACGCCTTGGATTCGATCACGTACTACGAGAAACGATCCTAACGGTGGACCGTTTACTATAAATACCCAACCCCCCTTCCATTCAAAACCCACCAAATCTGATCCAAATGCTCTAAGTTGAGGCCTTCGCTTCATACCTGAGCTATTCGATCACGATTAGCATTCGGGGACCCTTCGTAAGTATTCTTTCGTTCTTTTCTTTATTTTACTGCTTTTCGAGTCCGAAAGTCAAACTTTGTTTGACTTTCAGCGTTGACCAGCTTATGGTCAATGCGAAGTTCGTTTGAACTTCGCAACGTGATTGTAATCACGATGGTTATAGTCCATTGGGACTATGCCTACTGATTACCACGTTGTCTAGGGTCGTAAGGTAAGCGATCTAAACAATCGCTTATACTTTCGAACCCGACCCATTTGGTCGATCATTAGGATCCGACCAATCACTTTAGGTGACCCTAGTATAGGGCATAACCTTCCAAGGTTATACCATATGGTCACATCGTTTAAGTAGTTGTATGATAGGTAGTTTATATGCCTTAGGTAAATTACCAGAATACCCTTTTCATGTATAATTGGTAATTAAGCATATGTAACCTAAACTTTCGTCACATAACTAATTATGTAACACGTTTAGGCATATAACACTTGTCATAGGACTAGTTAGGCGGTCCGAACGCGTTTCACGCGAACGACGCGTTAAAGTAGCATAAGCTACCTAAACGGGTCGTAATGGGTCGAAATCACTCAGGTTAAGTTTCATTTAGTATGTAGGTTTTGTTAAACCAAATGACACGAGTCTCTACACTCGTTTGGTTTACAAACCCTAATGCTACCCGATCTTCCGATCTAGGTCCGGTTAATTTACATAGTTACCTATATTAGGTGCCGTTTGATATCCGCGATCTCTAGCATTGTTTGGTTGTTACTCAAGGACTACTGAGCAATCTCAGGTGAGTACATAGACCCCTCTTTTACTGTTTTCCAAACTGTTTTGGGGTGGAACACATGTGCCTACTTGTTACTTTCATGCTTTCCTGTTTTTGACATCATATACTTGCTATGTTCATTAGTACATTATAGTACATGATTTCATTGTGTTTATGCTAGGTGTGCCCATTGTGTGCATTACTTAGTACATCGTTTTACATCACATTTCATGTTAGGTGTGCCCATTGTGTGCATTACTTAGTACATCGTTTTACATTACATTCATGCTAGGTGTGCCCATTGTGTGCATTACTTAGTACATCGTTTTACATGACATTTTGACATAGACATTTGACATAGACATTTCGACATAGACATTTTAACATGATTGACATTGATCATGCATTTCCCACAAAACATAACTTTGATTTAAACTAAGTTTTACTTCAATACTTTGTTTTTGTGCATATGGTTTAGTTGAGACATTTCACTTGCCATACATGACATATTTGACATAGACATTTGACATGGATATTTGACATAGACATTTGACATGGATTATACAAGGACTTTTGACTATTGGTTTAAACATAGACATATTACATTGGTGGTTTGGTTTGATAAGTGATTAAGTAACGATGCGTGTGTAATATGATACAAGCATGGTGGATACGCCGCTGGTACTTCCTATATATAAGTGTTTGTATGGTATTACATATCATAGCGTTATTTGAATCATTTCAGTTTGAGACATAGAACATTTTATACAAATAACATACTTTTCACAAGACATTGATTTATAAACAACTTATCTTATGCAAACATATTTTACTTGGTTATTCATTTAACCTTACATTTATTTATACTTATCATCTGATCTTATCGATTTTCAAATGATTTACAAAGACAAAGCAAATTACAAGGTTCATGACTAAACATTTTCTCAAACATAAGTCATGAAACCTATTTTCACAAAACCTATGTATCTCACAGGCATTTTTATGCTGACGTACCTATTTTCACATGTGTTTTTCAGGAGCTGTTGCATAAGATGATCAAGATACACATAGGCAGACTTGGGCTTTAGTGACAATAAAAGATGCAAGACTAGTTAATTATGTTGTATTTCCTTGTTTGATAAGTCATTGTAGCACTTTTAATCAATAGAACAAAACTTCAATTGCCATGGATTTGAGACAATTAATTCTGTTACAACACTCCCCGACGTTTCCGCCACGTTTAGTATGTTCTACGTGGTCGGGGTGTGACACCCTCGAACCAATAAATAACTCCCTCCTTCTCGATTCGTCTTCAGCCGTCTTTTCATTCCAATCTCTCGTCTAGAATGATCTTGCGTCTTCTCCCGTAATATATATTATTATTGTTCCATGTCGGCTCTGATGTTCAGCCGTGTATATATTCAAGCCCAAAGTGTGCGTTCCTATTTGTCCAAGGTTGTTTCAAAGGCCCAAGTAACAATAGGCAGTCAACTGTTGTTTTCAATTAATAACTTTGGCAGCAATCTTTATTTTTCAAATTAATATTATGCCTCCCTCCAATAGAACCCTTTCTGACGTCCAACCATATATATATATATATTTAGGAATCCTTAGGGTTTTCAAAATATTCATAATAATATTTCACTAATTGGTTCATATGGCCCCATCCCAAAAAATCACGTAAAGATCTTAGCCTTTAGCATCTTTCACATAGCCCAATATATTTACTTCATGAAAATGGCTGGGCTTTTACCCCTTGGCGGTCCCCACAACAAAAATAATATGCATCCACCTTCTTTTTTTTTAATTGTTCTTGATAACATTCAGCAGCTTTTCTTTTAATATATAGAGATAAGTGGGCTTGGCTCAATCACGGAAAATAGCGGCAATTTTTATTCGGTCCCTGGCTCCCTACTCTGCCCAACTGGCTGGTTATTTGATTATTACTCATTTTTGCTCAATTTGCACCAGGTACTGACCCAACACAAAATAATATAATAAAGCACTAAAACTAGCTAAAAACAAATAAAATATATACAATAATTATACACTTTACACGGGACAAATATGTGTATTTTACCCTACATCAAATATCCCCACACTTAACCTTTTTTCGTCCCCGAAAAAGAATTATGCAAAACGGAATCATAGTCGGAATAGTCATTCAGGAACAAAAACTTAAATTACTTAATTAGAATCGAAACTTGTGTTAGCTGCGATTGCAAGTATATTAATCCTCTTAAACCCAACCCGGCTCCAAGCCCTTATCATGCGATTTTAGTTCAAGTGCGGTCAATCTACCTAGGGTCTCACGCTAAGAATCACAGGTCCACCTAATCCCCCTCAAGCTTATAGGACAAAAGGAACAACCACTGGGCTATTTCCTAACCGTTTTATACCAAGATCAAGAGAGTTTAAAATCAAATCTTTTCTTATTTTTTTTCTCATTTTTTTTTCTTTCATCACTTTTTTCATTTTTTTTTCTTTTTTCGAGCGTAGACGTTGCTTTCCCTAACCCAGAGGCATTCCGGCTGTAGAGTCGCTATCCCCAACTCGGATTACTTAGGCTTCGGTACTTTTTATTTTCTTTGCAAGGTCGATTTCACACATCCTAGCGGTAATCCGGCTGTAGAGTCGCTATCCCCAACCACATATTACATAGAAATGGCTACTTTCATTGAGTTTCTAGCTCGTTTTTTTTTTCATTTTTTTTCTTTTTCAACGAGATATGACAAGAAACTCTAACGATCTTAACTTATAACGGCATCCCTTATACTATTATTGACGGTTTCAATTTCCCACTTTCCCTAGATGAGAACCCACTAGTAGACCGACTATTAGGTATATTTTAAATCAAAGGAACCCAGAACCGAATCGAGCCTACCCGCATATCCCAAACTAGACACAAGCTCAATTATTTTATTCTCTTATTATTATTATTTGAACCCGAACAAAAACCCAACTTTTCTATCATTTTCCGTTTTATTTTTGCAAACTTCTTATTTCAAAAGACATTTTCTGATTTTTTTTTCAATTTTTTTTTTTGAATTTTTTTTTGTATTTTCGACTTTTTATGACTCGACTAACTATACTAACGACACTAAACGATAGTTTCCCATCCCCACACTTAAACTCTACATTGCCCTCAATGTAGGATGGAAACCGACTAAAAAAAACTAAAAATAAATAAGAAATAAAAAGACGAAGGGCATAAATGGAAAGGACTTAGTTGGTCAATTATCGCACAAGCTCCAAAACTCTTGTCCAATCCAGCTCGATCGTATAGCATTTCATTCGCGATCGGCTTTTGACACTGACTAGTACACTCGATAAATGCCTGGAATTTGATAAGCAGCTCCAAAATCACCCGAATGGAGATTGAGTACGGGTGGTACATATTCAAACCTGCATAAACAAAAACAAGCAAAAACCAAAGCAGTACTGACTCTAAACAAAAGACTGACTCAAAATACAAGTAAACATGAAAACACGAAAATACCTAAAACTACGATAAAGACTCAAAATCTACAAACTCTACAAGTGGGCTATCAACTTTTCTAACACTCACGGAGGATCATGTAAACGCGGCTCACCTGTGTACCAAATCTCACGGGCTGTAGCACCATCATACCTATGATTACCCGAATCTCTCCAAACCTCCTCATACCTCTCACAACCTCTCAACTCATCATCGGGCGGTTTGAACTTATACGTTTCAAACCTAAATCTATCCCCACACTGAGCTTCACTCAGTGCTTCTAGCTTCGATTCTAAACACTGTACTATTTTTTCAAGATCCTCTACTCTCCCATCGGGTGGATCCCCACACTTAGGTTCTAACATTGGCTCTAACCTAGGATCGCTCACCTTTTCTGTCTCTATTCTCTCACATCCTTTACTCTCCCCCACCGATGCCACTGCCTCTATTCGAACCGGTGGTGAACCAACCTCTCTTAACTTTAGACCCGACCTAGTAGATTTAGCTTTAACGTGATGATTGGTTGTGTTAGGTTGGGTGTTACCCGAGAACTGACCGGAAGACCTTTCTTGCAATTGACTATTTATGTCACTGACTTGCCTTTGAAGGTCCAAAAAGTTGGAGTGATTGTTCTTTAAAAATATGGAATGATCCTCTAAGGTTCTTTGAGTGGCCTCTAAGGCCCTTTGGGTTGCTTCTAAGGTCCTTTCGGTCGCTTGATTCTTAACTAGTATTTGGGATAACATAGCTTTAATCTCATCTAGACCACTACCCAAATCTTGGTTGTTTGAACCTTGACTGTTTGATCCCCCACTATTTAACTGACCTACTGAACCTGAACTACCAAACTGACCCTGCTGATTCGAACCCCCACTAGAATAATAATCCTGTCCCCTGTGTTGATTCGAACATGATTGGAAACCGGGGGGGTTACCGGAAGAGCAGAAGGTGTTATTGTTACTACGCCAATTAGACCCTAAATTTGAATTGTTGAAAGGGTTCGTTGGACCTCTATTAGCTATGAACTCTACCTGCTCAACAGTGAGTGTGGGACAATCTATAGTATCGTGACCCCCTCTACACACCTCACACCTATCGAACCTCCTCTCTAAATCGTTCATCCTACTAGTAAGCTTTCTCTCAAGGTTTTCCATTGCCGCAACCATCGATATATCCAAGCTAACTTGGTGTACTCCTCGACCGGCCGAGGGAGTACTAGTCACAGGAATTGAAGTCCTGCCGATGGCGCAATTATCGATGTCGGAATTGGCGAAACTCTCAAAAAGGTCATTGCATTCGGCCACTGTTTTCTTACCTATGAGGTGGCCTCCTGCTGAAGTGTCAAAACGGGCTCGAATCTCTGGAGTGAGACCGTTGTAGAATTTCTCTACAAGTTCCCAATCAAATAACCCATGTTGAGTGCAACGAGAGAGTAGGGTTTGGAATCTTTCCCAGGCTAAGTGGTAGGGCTCGTCAGGCTCCATCCGGAACGAATGGATTTGATCATGAAGACAAGATGCTTTGGCGGGTGGGAAGTATTTGGCAAGGAAGGCATCTCGAAGGGTGGCCCATGTGGTAAACGTACCCGCGGGTTGTGAATCAAGCCAGGTGGCTGCGCGACCTGCGAGTGAGAATGGGAAGACTTGGAGAAAACGAGCGTCAAGGTTGGCACCTTCAATGGAAAAGGTGCTGCTGTGACAACCCTCACTAAACCAGGTATCCGTACGACTTAATTAATAATCAATTATTGCTTAATTACTGTGCTTGCTTGAACTTGTGAATAAACTGCTACTTGAACACTGATACATGTACTTACTTGCATCATACTTTACTTGCTGTCACTACATTATTTACATGACTGAACCTTAGTGACAAACATGATGCACAAAAAGCACAGTAGCACTATAACGGATAACCTATTGAACATGCTGATAAAGCCAGCATCAGGCAAACACTGCCTCTAAGGCCTGTATGAGCCAGAAATATTTTGCTACACTAGTGGTGAGTGTAGGGATATAAGGGTTGTAGAACTGCGTCTCTAGGAATAAGTCACAATGACTGGATGTGCCTAAAACGTACTCTAAGTACAAAACTCAGCACTTTACATAACAATTCAGCTTTTAGCTAACTAATAAAGTGCCAAAACATGAGAAAAATATTACTAGACACTTTCCAAAGTGTCAGAAATGAGCTGTGTCACTAAAAAGGGTATTAACGACACTTTAAGCTTTGTTAAGCACTTTAACGGATTACTATCCAACCGAACAACCGGACTATACCCGAAACATGAAAATATTGTTATTTTCATTATTTATCTTTTTCTGAGCCAGTTAGGGTCCCTGAACACCCTAACACCCACTGTAATGCGTGACACACTAATAACTGGGTTAAACACTTAACTAAGTTGGTTTAACCTAACTAATACCTAACTAACTAGTTGGAATCGGACCAAGACCCCCCCCCCCCTCTCTAACCGTCCCCAACTAGAGGGGGACACACCTTGTACTAACTTGATTTGTTTAATCTCTTATGCTTAGTATCAAGAAGACATGGTGACCATTGGTTAATACTCTTGAAAATTGTCTATAAGATTAAGCTTAAACACACATGAACATTATCATCACACTTCACACTCTCTCCTCTCTCCCTCTAGAGCTCTCGGCCGAAGACCCCCCCCCCCCTACATCCATTTTCGAGTTTAGCTCATTCCATTCCAACATCATACAAGCTTCAAGGATCACGTATTAGGAGGCTTGGTGCAAACGGAAGGCGAAGGACCTCTCTACTTTGCTTTTATCCACGCGATTTTCGCATCTTGATTTATTCAAGGACAAAGGCTGAGCACGAACAGCATTTAAGAACTATTTTGGAGCTGCTGAAGAAAGAACAGTTGTACGCCAAATTCTCTAAGTGCGAGTTTTGGCTACGTGAAGTCCAATTTCTTGGACACGTGGTAAATGGAGATGGAATCCACGTGGATCCAACCAAGATCGAAGCGATCAAGAATTGGGAAACGCCAAAGACGCCAACCGAGATTCGACAATTCTTGGGTTTGGCTGGCTACTATCGAAGGTTCATTGAGGATTTCTCAAAAATCGCTCAACCATTGACGCTCCTCACCCAGAAAGATAAGAAGTTTGATTGGGGAATCAAACAGGAAGAAGCATTCCAGATACTGAAGGATAAGCTCTGCAATGCGCCAATCTTAGCACTACCAGAAGGTACAGATGATTTTGTGGTATACTGTGATGCTTCGCGTCAAGGATTAGGTTGTGTGTTGATGCAATGCCAAAAGGTTATTGCTTACGCATCGCGTCAACTGAAAGTGCACGAAAAGAACTATACCACACATGATTTGGAACTTGGCGTAGTGGTATTTGCACTAAAGATCTGGAGACACTACCTTTATGGTACAAAGTGTACAATCTTTACAGATCACAAGAGCCTACAGCACATATTCAACCAGAAGGAGCTGAATATGAGGCAAAGACGATGGGTTGAGTTGCTGAACGATTACGACTGCGAGATAAAGTATCATCCAGGGAAGGCGAATGTGGTCGCCGATGCCCTAAGTCAGAAGGAGAGGATCAAGCCCATAAGGGTTAGAGCTTTAGAAATGATTATCCAGACCGATCTTTCCTTGCGCATTCGTGCCGCGCAGAAAGAAGCTCTCAAGGAAGGAAACCTTGGAGAAGAATATCTCCGTGGGATGGAGAAGCTACTGGTACCAAACGAGGAAGGAACGTTATGCTTTGAGAAAAGGATTTGGGTTCCTTTGTTTGGAGATTTAAGGAAGGATATTTTCGATGAAGCTCACAAGTCACGGTACTCTATCCATCCGGGAGCGGATAAGATGTACCAAGATCTCAAAGATTATTATTGGTGGCCTAGGATGAAAGGCGATGTTGCTGTTTATGTGAGCAAATGTTTAACATGCGCTAAGGTTAAAGCCGAATACCAGAAGCCTTCAGGACTTCTGCAACAACCCGAGATTCCCAAGTGGAAATGGGAACAAATCTCAATGGATTTTATTACAAAGTTGCCAAGAACGCCAAGAGGCCATGACACTATTTGGGTAATAGTGGATCGATTAACGAAGTCTGCACGCTTCTTACCTATCAGAGAGAAGGATAATACGAGAAAATTGGCTGAAATTTACATGAGAGAGATCATCGCACGTCATGGAGTGCCTCTCTCGATCATCTCTGATAGAGACGAAAGATTTGTGTCAAGGATATGGCAATCCTTCCAAGAAGCTTTTGGCTCACAATTGAATCTGAGCACTGCGTTTCATCCGCAAACTGACGGTCAAAGCGAGCGAACGATACAAACTTTGGAAGACATGCTGAGAGCGTGTGTTATGGATTTGGGCGGTAGCTGGGATAATCATTTGCCTTTGGTCGAATTTTCATACAACAACAGCTACCACACCAGTATTGGTGTCGCGCCATTCGAAGCCCTTTACGGACGCAAGTGCCGATCACCCCTATGCTGGGCTGACGCAGGTGATAGGCAGCTTGCTGGCCCCGAAATCGTCCAAGAGACGACGGACAAGATTGTGCAGATTCTTAAACGCATCGAAGCAGCTCGCCACAGACAGAAGGCCTATGCGGATCCAAACCGGAAACATGTGGAATTCCAAGTTGGAGAAATGGTGTTATTGAAAGTTTCACCCTGGAAGGGTGTGGCACACTTCGGAAAGCGTGGGAAGTTAAATCCGCGCTACATTGGTCCTTTCAGAATTCTGGAAAGAATAGGACTAGTAGCATACAAGTTGGACCTACCTGCTGAACTCCATTCAGTCCACGATACATTTCATGTATCCAACCTGAAGAAAAGTCCAACTCAAGATGACATTGCCATTCCCATCGACGAGATCCATGTTGACGACACGCTCCATTTCGTTGAAGAACCGGTGGAGGTTACGGATTGGAAAGTAAACAAGACCCGCCGGAGCAGTGTCAAGCTCGT
>JARYGA010051016.1:0-10609 GCA_030545235.1 Helianthus tuberosus | reverse complement strand
GCTTGAAAGGTTATCAGGCGTCTGAGTTTTTTGGATTTGAATTTTGAAATGACAGTTAATGTGGCGGTTTTTTTGCCTTTTGCGTAATAATAACTGCCTATACTTCACTTTCTTTTTTCGTTTGATCGCCTCTCCTGGGTGCTAGCAAAGATCTGTATGTGAGTTATTCTTGTCTCACTAGATAGGAAGTTGAGGCTTTTTGTAAATAATGGGGGATCGATCTAAAGTTTAATCCGGTGGCTCCGGGTTTTAGATAAATCGATCGATCAGTGTCCCGCTGTTTCGATTGCTCTTTATTGCTGTCATTTCGAGTTTTCCAACTTGTGTCATTCATTTTTGGTCTTTGTTCTGAATATTTTAGAGTATTATCGTGTGTCGCTTGGTTAGTTGCGTCCTCAAGGTCTTGCTGGGACTTTACACTTTGAGGTCTTGTGATATGGTATGACCCATCGTTGTTGTTTCGATGTTTCTTACAGTTGACCAAGAACGACGATTGGGTCACGTTTGAGACATCCCCAGTTGATGTTTGTTTGACTTCCTTAATGGTTACTACCATTTGTTCTTGGAAGGACCGAATTTTCTGGATTTCTGAGTCCATTGTTTTCTTCAAGCTTGTTTGGAGGCACCCTGATGCTATGTTAAACAAGCTTAAGATATTTGAGTCTGAACTAAATTGTTTAAAAGCCATTAGGAAGTGTCCTTCAAGGCTTCGTCCCTTTCCTGAACACTTTTTAGTGTTGATGGGTGTGAGCACCTTGTGGGACAGGCCGGATCGTGACCCTGTGCTCATGAGGTATGATCAGGGTATGATGTTTTGCCTTGTGCTTTATCAAGAGTGATGATACCTCTGATGTTGTGTTTGGGGATGCTGAGGCCAGAGGTGCTGAACACAGGTTCGAGGGTTCAGGTTATGTGAACCTTCCTGAAGGGGTAAGGTCCCAAAAACCTCATAAAAAGGACTTGAGACCATACCACAAACTAACCTTTCTAGCCTTTTTGACCTTGCGCGGCCGCGCACTGGTCCTTCTAAAGAAACAAAGAAATCAGTAACTTACAGTCGCGCGCCCAAAGGATAACATAAATCCTTGCGCCTTCTCCCCTTCAACAAAGGATCAAAAAGCCTTTGTCCAATACTTCCGCCACAACGTTCAGACTTAGATATTATTTTACCCAGGCTTGGGGTTTATTTGTCTGTGCCCACACAGTAAAGATATCACACTGGATTACAGCAGTAATCTTCTAGAAAGAATACAATCATGCACCACCCAGACGGTTATAACCGTCTGGACACGTGTCATCACCACAGACAACCCCGGAATCACAACGAAGGCATGCAATTGGAGAGTAACCTCCAATTAATCACTTTCCACGTGGCGATTCCCCAGCCAACAGATCAAACCACGATCCGTGTGCATTCACATCGGATCGAGGCTAATTGACATCAGATCAAAGAACTCAAACGGAAGAAAAATAACCGCTACGGCGTTAAGCATTTTCCGTTATCTTTTCAATAACAGGTTTTCCCTCCCAAACTCCCGGTTATAAATAAGAGAACTGTTCAGGTATAAACTCAGATCACTCTCACTCCTCAAACACTTATCTTTTCCGATACCAATACTTATTCTCACGCCGGAGTCGGGTCAAGGAGAGAACCTTCTTCTCCCCTTGACGAGGCTAACGGTGTTCTTTTTTGCAGAGTCACCGGAGAAGAGATTCCATTACAACTGAATCAACCGAGAGAGAGCTAACCTTTTATGCGGATTCAAACCCCCTAACTATTTCGGTTCCGACCATTTAGTTAGTGTTTCTTCATTGGCGCCCACCGTTTTCTCAGTTTTTCTAGTTTCTACCTCGTTTCGATTCAGTTCATTCCACTTTCTGTTTTTGCACATGGCAGAAAATTCGTCATCTCACCGGCAACTTGGTCCTCAACCAAACGTCGGAAACAATTTACAGCTAGAAGAATCTCCAGAACATTGGTTTAGCAGATGCCAGGCTGCTATAAACACAATCGTTATTCAAATCGCCAGATCTGATTTGTCAAACATCAGATCTGAAAAAGAAATTAATACCTCAGAATTGGATCCACCAACACCACGTAGGGAGGACATCCAATCCAGCCGATATAGCAGTTATCAGAGACAAATACACATGGTTCAGGGAGGTCCATCACGAAGACCAAATAAACGAAACTATGATCAACATTGGAGAGAACAGCAAGTAGTGTTCCCCGTTGTTCCTGGGGGCCCTCAGGAAGAACGACCAGTGATTATCACTGGTATTTTCGGTCATTACCGAACTGACTATATGTTCATAGATCCAGGAAGCTCGATGGACATCATATACGAGCAGTGCTTTAAACAGCTCGATCCAGAAGATAAAGCACGTTTAGAGCCGGTCGATTTTCCTCTCACCAGATTCTGTAATGAAGCTGTATTCCCATTAGGGCAAATCGTTTTCCCGGTGACCTTATCCGATGGCGAGCACTCACGAACAGTTTCAGTCAATTTCATGGTCATGCCGGCAACATCACGTCATGATGTCTTGCTCGGGCGAAGGTCACAAAGGGAATTTAGCATGATCACTTCCATTCCACACGCTGCTTGTGGATTTCCGACAGAAACTGGAGTTGCAATACTCTATTCAAGCAAAGAAGTCATGTTCGTAGACGACGAACCACCAGCAAAGGTAGCCAAACCTTCGGCACCAAATGAACCAGAGAAATGGGTTCTAAACAACGAGTACCCAGAACAGACCATTCTGCTAGGACCAGCCATTTCACCAGCAACACGCATACAACTAAAAGAGTTATTGTCTAACAACAAAGATGTATTTGCCTGGTGCCCAGCAGACATGACTGGAGTCCCACGCGACATCGCGCAACATTGTCTAAACATCAAGCCATCAGTAGAACCTGTTGCTCAGGGGAGGCGCAGTTTCAGTGAAGAAAAAGCAAAAGCAATGGACGAGCAAGTAGCAGAGTTACTTAATGCGGGAATATTGCGCGAAGTAAAATACCATACATGGGTAGCCAACCCAGTGATGGTACAAAAACATAGTGGCGGGTGGAGAATGTGCGTTGACTTCAAAGACCTGAATAAAGCATGCCCAAAAGATTGTTACGCGCTCCCAGAGATAGACAAGAAAGTCGACTCTCTAGCGTCATTCAGATGGAAGTGTTTTCTTGACTGTTACAAAGGTTATCATCAGGTCCAGATGAAAGAAGAAGACGAAGACAAAACGGCGTTCCGCACAGATAAAGGCATTTTCTGTTATACCAAAATGCCATTCGGCCTGCGCAACGCAGGCGCAACTTATCAACGCCTAATGGACACAATTTTCAAAGATGACATTGGCAAGACTGTCGAAGTATACATGGATGACCTCGTCATCATGAGTCATGAGGAAAGCACAATGCTCGATAATATCCAGCGCACATTCGACTCCTTGCGCAGCGTGAGCCTAAAACTCAACCCAACCAAATGCTCCTTCGGCATGGAAGAAGGGAAGTTTTTGGGATTCATCGTCACAAAAGATGGGTTTAAAGTGAATCCAGAAAAGGTGCAGGCTATTCAGCTAATGCCGTCACCCGCAACAGTTAAAGAAATGCAAAGGCTCGCTGGACGTTTAGCAGCTTTAAACAGATTTTTGGCTAATCACGCAGCAAAGTCTTATCCATTCATCAGTACGCTACGAAACTGCGCAAAGAAAACTGACTTTCAGTGGACATCTGAAGCGGAAACCGCATTCAAACAAATGAAAGAATGTTTAATTCAGCTGCCAACATTGACAGCACCAAAAGAAAAAGAGCCACTAATTTTATATCTATCTGCCGCAGAAGTAGCGATCGGTGCTGTATTGATGGTAGAACGCGAGAACATCCAGACTCCAATCTATTACATCAGCAAAATGCTTACCGGCCCAGAAACTCGGTATTCAATGATAGAAAAGCTAGTCCTAGCACTAGTACACGCATCCCGACGTCTACGCAGGTATTTTTCGGGTCACGTCATCACAGTTCTTACCAATTACCACCTAGGCCAGATCTTATCCAAGCCCGACATAGCGGGACGACTGGCCAAATGGGCAATTGAACTGGGAGGTTACAACATTTTTTACAGACCAAGACCCGCAATCAAAGGGCAAGTGTTAGCAGACTTCGCCACTGAAGTTCCTATCGATAAAATACAAGAATGTGAGGCAATCCAGAACCCAACACCTGTTTTCGATGACAGAGTCTGGACCTTACACACAGATGGTGCTTCCAATGACGATGGAGCAGGAGCAGGGCTCCGATTAATCAGCCCAGACAATCACGAGCTCACGTATGCTATACGATTAGATTTCAAAAGTACTAATAACGAAGCCGAATATGAAGCCTTCTTGGCAGGTCTTCGCTTAGCATTAAAAATGGGGGCAAAAAATCTTGAAGCTAATGTCGATTCGAAATTGGTAGCCGAGCAAGTTAATGGCAATTACGATGCAAAAGAAGCTATGGCATTGTACCTTGAATAAGCGCGGATGTTAATCAACCAATTTCAAACATTCAAAGTTAATCACATAAACAGAAGCGAGAACAAACATGCTGACGCGCTAAGCAAGCTAGCTGCTACCAGCTTTCAGCACTTAGCAAAGGAAGTACGCATAGAGGTATTATCCAACCCTTCCATTCATCTCAAGCAAGTAAACGTTATAGAAATGGGAGATCCATCTTGGATGTCTCCGATTATCTTGTACCTCCAACACGGAAAGCTACCGGAAGGAAAGGCAGAAGCTCGGAAAATACAACACAGGGCAGTAAATTACGAAATGGCGGATGGCGTCCGCTACCGGAAATCATTCATGGGCCCATTATTACGCTGTGTCGATAAAACAGACGCCCAATACCTTGTTAGAGAAATCTACGAAGGATTATGCGGGATACACGCGGGACCGCGCATGGTCGTGGCAAAAATAATGAGTGCTGGATACTACTGGCCAGGAATGCACATGGACGCAGTCGACCTGTTAAGAAGATGCGAGGCATGTCAACGACACGCACCAAAGACACTCCGACCTAAAAATCCACTAATACCTGTTACTTCCGCCTGGCCATTTCAGCAGTGGGGCATCGATCTCGTCGGTCCATTTCCTGACGCGCCAGGTGCGGTAAAATTCATCATCGTCGCGGTGGATTACTTCACAAAATGGGTGGAGGCTAAAGCTTTGGCCTCAACAACAGCAATGGTAATCCGTAAATTTATATGGGAACATATCATTTGCAGATTCGGATTACCATTGCGCATTATTTCCGACAATGGTACCAACTTTGCCGCAGAAGATCTTCAAAAATGGTTCAAAGAAATGAAGATCGAGCATAACTTCGCCTCCGTTGCGCATCCTCAAGCGAATGGACAGGTAGAAAGCGTAAACAAACAGATCGTTGACGGCATAAAAGCGCGACTCGGGACAGCGCGCAGAGGATGGGTTGACGAACTTCCCAGCATCCTCTGGGCGCATCGAACAATGCCAAAGACTAGCACCGGCGAGACTCCGTTCAGTTTAGTCTATGGATCTGAGGCTGTCATTCCAGCCGAGATAGGTTTACCATCACCGCGCATGATAGCCATGGAAACTCAGAACAACGAACAAGAGCGAAGAATGGATTTGGATCTTTTGGAAGAAAGGCGCGAGAACGCCGCAATAACAGAAGCAAGGTACAAATCCAATCTCGAGAAGTATTACAACGCACGCGTCCGCGTTTGCACATTTGTCCCCGGCGATTTCGTGTTGCGCGACAATGAGGCGTCAAACGCCGAAAAACCGGGCAAATTAGCGCCAAGATGGGAAGGCCCGTACGTCATTAACGAGGTCTTAGGCAAAGGGGCATATACCCTAAAAAGGATCGATGGGACCCTTGTCCCCCGCACCTGGAACGCACAACAGTTGCGCAGGTGTTACATATGAACTAAGCCTTCAAAAGCGGAAAGAATATACAGGCAATGTCTTTCTTTATTATGCCTTATGTTACAAAGCCTTGCGCTTTTATCAATACAAACATTATTCCTACTTATATTACTGTTTATTACAAATTGCATGTAATTTTTTGGGTTCGCGCGAAAACAATATGGTCAAACATTGTATACCTCATGAACAGTCTAAAAAAAGGCAAGCTGCTACGCCTTTTAGACAAACGTTCAAACATGAGCACAATACCATCTCTCATTCGCCTTACCTATCCAAAAAGCAATTAAAAACATGCAACATATTGTAATTCAAACACGTATGAAGTAAATACATTATCGATATATCACCAAGTGTAACAAAACACTTCAGAAACAAGATCATGACAATGATCTTCACAATTTTAGTTCCAGAAACTAAAATAGTCAAACAAAAACCTTGCTTCTACAAGATAGCAAGATGATCAAACAACAAACAATAAACACCGATCACACCCGTGATCTTCAAAAGATGAGTTTATACTAACAGACTTATATACACAATCAAAAGACAGGACGAAACAAAACCTAACCAACCATAGGTTCGTCTTCAACATCCATCTTCACCGGAGGTTTCTTCCGACGACGCTGGTACACCAACTGACATATACTCGGACGGAGAGTTGGGAAACGAGCCATTAAATCTTCAACCGACAACACAACGGTCTCATTATCAACCTCCGGCAAATGAAGATCAACGTCAACAGACCTGACAGCAGACATCATCTTACCAGTTCCGGTAAGCAGCGGCGACGGAGAATTGGCAAGTAACAAAAGAGCTTCAGCAGCTTCTCGAACCCTTAAGATATCCGAAAGACGCCGGGAACGAACGGTACTTTTTCCCTTCATCTTTTCCAAGTGAATGATAAAAGGAATCCCAATACATATATATATAAAAACTCAACCTCGGAAAATGGGAACCCTGCTCATCATTAGTTATCAGAATTATATCACTTACGGCGCTACAGGAACCAGGGTCATATCCTCATTAATGAGGTCTGACAAGCGCCATTACGAAAATCAAGAACAAGGAGAAAAATACCCACTCTGATTGCTAGTTGACGTCATCACGTGTCAGAGCATGATTACAAAGATTTTTTCCTTTTTCCAACAGAATAAATCTTCTCATAGAAGCTTTCTTATTTTAACGCGCCCAAAAACATTTCCCTCTCATAAGTCCAGTGCTCCACTTACTTGCATAAGTACAACACTAGACTGGGGGGACTTGAAGGGGTAAGGTCCCAAAAACCTCATAAAAAGGACTTGAGACCATACCACAAACTAACCTTTCTAGCCTTTTTGACCTTGCGCGGCCGCGCACTGGTCCTTCTAAAGAAACAAAGAAATCAGTAACTTACAGTCGCGCGCCCAAAGGATAACATAAATCCTTGCGCCTTCTCCCCTTCAACAAAGGATCAAAAAGCCTTTGTCCAATACTTCCGCCACAACGTTCAGACTTAGATATTATTTTACCCAGGCTTGGGGTTTATTTGTCTGTGCCCACACAGTAAAGATATCACACTGGATTACAGCAGTAATCTTCTAGAAAGAATACAATCATGCACCACCCAGACGGTTATAACCGTCTGGACACGTGTCATCACCACAGACAACCCCGGAATCACAACGAAGGCATGCAATTGGAGAGTAACCTCCAATTAATCACTTTCCACGTGGCGATTCCCCAGCCAACAGATCAAACCACGATCCGTGTGCATTCACATCGGATCGAGGCTAATTGACATCAGATCAAAGAACTCAAACGGAAGAAAAATAACCGCTACGGCGTTAAGCATTTTCCGTTATCTTTTCAATAACAGGTTTTCCCTCCCAAACTCCCGGTTATAAATAAGAGAACTGTTCAGGTATAAACTCAGATCACTCTCACTCCTCAAACACTTATCTTTTCCGATACCAATACTTATTCTCACGCTGGAGTCGGGTCAAGGAGAGAACCTTCTTCTCCCCTTGACGAGGCTAACGGTGTTCTTTTTTGCAGAGTCACCGGAGAAGAGATTCCATTACAACTGAATCAACCGAGAGAGAGCTAACCTTTTATGCGGATTCAAACCCCCTAACTATTTCGGTTCCGACCATTTAGTTAGTGTTTCTTCACTTCCAAATGTCAAAGGTTTCACCAAAGTTGTTGCTTCCAAAGTCTCTACTCGTCGTTCGAGCTGTTGTTTGATAAAGGCTGCTGACCAACCATCGGCTTCTGAGCCGGTGGAACTAAGTAATGACATAGAGGCTTCAGATGATTTAGAAGTTGGGGTTGGGGAAAATCAAAATGGACAAGGGACGACCCTTGGTGGTTTGGCAGGTAAAAAGGTTGTGAGCTTGAAGGGTTCCGGGAAGGGTGGTGAAGGTTCCACCAATGTTAATCCACGGGAGGTTTATGTGCCGGATTGGAAGGTCACAGTTGGTGACAGCTTCAAGCCTTCATTCGTTTGTGAGGATGTTCTTACCCACTTTGATTCTCCTATTGTTCGAGGTTCTTGCTCATCTATGGATGATGACCTGATGATTTTGAAAAATGGTAATGGGTGCTTATAACCTTGTTGCCTTGCTTCCAGAGGGTTTATCCCGATTTCGCAAGAGGATGTGAGAATATGATGTCTTCTCGAAGAAGAGGGATGAGATGAATGCTTCACTAGCTACTCTAAAGAAGGAGGTAGAGGGTTATGCTGGGAGGGAGAAAAGCTGATGTTGAGGATTGATGAGCTTTCTTCCCAGCACAAGACTGATATGGTTGAGTTGGAAAAATGCTTGGAAGCTGACAGGGTTTAAATCAGGATCGATAAGGCTGCCTTGGAGCTTCAGAAAAAGGCCTTATTAGAGGAGAAAGAAGGGTTAAAGGCTTCACTTGCCCATGCAACTAGTGATAGTAAATGCCTCATTGAGCATGGATTTCAGCAAGTGGTTACCTATCTTCTCCGTTCGTCAGAATTCTACAAAGTCTTGGGTGATGTGTACACCGAGCTTCTTGCTCATGTGAGACACCAAGGTTTGTTTGCTGGTTACAAAGCTTTGTGAACCTGGGGAGCCTCAGGAAAAGTCTTCTCTTTTTCAACCCAAATCCTTCAAAGTCTTCAAGGGAACAATTTTTAAGATTGAGCATATGATTTACCCTTATGTGGGTGAAGTCTCCAAGTGTTTTGGTAAACCTTTGCCTGTCTTGCAGGAGCTAAAACCCAAGGGCCTTAATGAGGCTGTTTGTAATGAAGTGTTGAAGTCCCTCTCGAAGAAACGTCCTTGCTTCGGATATAGCGAGGAAACGTGTTCTGAAGGTGGTGAGGGCTCAATGGGTTCAAGCCTTGAAGCCTCCGAGGCAACGGGTGCAGCAGGGAGGAAAATAGGAAGGCTAAAGAGACCCCGGATGATGGAGGTTCGAAGAAGGATGATGCAGCAAAGTCTACCATCCCTGACGTTGCTAAGTGAAGAAGAGGCCTTAATTCATAGCTTTCTTAGCATGTCGAACAATGTTATGGGTTGTTTGTTTGAACGTCTTTTTTATTTTAAAGGAACCGTCTAGATCCCTTGGTGGTTAAAGCCTTGGAGGCTTGTGGACAATGCTTTATGTTTGATGGCCAGTATGGCCCTTGCTATCTTTAACATATCTTGCTATGTTGTTCTATTTATTCCCTTGCGTTTTTATTGATTTTGCATGTTGTCTTTGTTTTGGGTGGTGCATCTTATGTTATTTATACCTTAAAGGGTTCAGTGCTGCAGTCACTTAGCCTTAGGATATTTTTAACAAGAAGATACAACCTCTATCCTATGTATGGCATTCACTTAGAGTATTTTTGGTTCGTAAGCCAATGTTAGGGCTTAAGGAACATTTGGTGTAGGCTGTTCAAACCCGTCTATGAGACATGCTTTTTAAGATTTCTATGAGTCTCACGGAGTTGTATTGATTTAGGAACTCACCCCTTATATAGGTCCATTCAACCCTTGAACCTATTGAGCGATGTGGCCTGGGAGCTCATCCCCTTACATGGCCCTTGCCATGGAGTTTCTTGCTAGGTTCTCAACCTGATTATAGGATAGAAAGACAAATTTTGATTCGTCGTTCATTTATTTCAAAGTAATTCGATTACTAGGGGAATAGAACAACTTTTGGGAACTATTTGTAACACGTTTTGGTTAAACGTGGAACCTTTTAAGGTTTTTGCCATTCCAATGACGGGGAAGCTTTTTGCCTTGCGGACCTGCCAGCTTGTATGATCCCCCTTTGTGGGCTTTAAGGATATTGTATGGCCCTTCCTACTTAGGGCCAAGCTTTCTTGGCTTTCTTTCTTGTAGGCCTCATTATTTCGAAGCACAAGGTTCTCAGGCTTGAAACGTTCATGCTTCACCCGTGTATTGTAATACAATTCCATGTTTTGCTTGTACCTCGCTTTTTGTATGGCTGCTTGATCACGAGCCTCTTCGAGGAGTTCCAAATTCAACATTGTCTCTTTCTTATTTGATTCGAGGTCGATGTCGAATGTTCTTTGTATTGTTACTCCGATTTCGGCTAGGAATACAACCTCTGATCCAAACACTAGGCTGTAGCGTGTTTTCTTGTGGCTCGTTTTCTTGATTGTTCGAATTTCCCATAGCACATTGGGAAGTTATTCGAGCCAGTT
>JARYGA010051015.1:0-84743 GCA_030545235.1 Helianthus tuberosus | reverse complement strand
AATGGAATGTGTATGTGTATATAATCAAATGATCTTGTAAATTTACATATCGTACAATATGAGTGAGAAATGCGAATGATGTTCATACTATAGTCTACTATATTAAGACGAATTCATATTCTTAACTATCATGGAATTATATAAGCTGGACATTTGGATTTTGAAAATCAACTATGTATAAATGCCATGAATGAGCTTTTGGACATAGTTGAATGGGTGTATGTATGCTAATTATGTTGTGAATGTGACTACTTGTACGGATAGGAGCCATGTCACCATGGACACAAGCACGGAAGGACAACGGGTCAAAAGTAAACATGGGAGCTATGCGTAAATTCGGACACACGAGGTAAGTATTTCCCGGACTCCCTCTTTAGTAGTAAAGAGATTCCATACATAATAATGTTAGTAGTTCTGTCGAAACGTGAATTTGATGATAATATCAAGTATTAGTACCAAGTGAGTGATTATCCGGAATCACTCCTTAAGGTAGTAAAGTACGGTTATGTAATAGTTATTTAAGTATGCTATTGGAAATTAGAAAGGTATGTGTATGTAGAAGTAAAGGTTTCCGTTAAGTCGATCAAACGGGTCAAAAATGAGATTTTACTCATTTCGGTATAATTTGCATAAGTGACGATAAAGTATAATAATTGTTAGAAGATAAGTTGAATTTTGATGTTGATGATAATACCAAGTAAGTAGTATTAAGTAAGTGATTTTCCAGAATCACTTCTTAGTTATTTAAGCAAGTTTATGCGCTAGTTTTTAAGTATGATAATCGGAGTCTAATAAGGTTTGGTTATATAGAAGTGAAGGTTTCCGTTAAGTAGACCAAACGGGTCAAAATAAAGTAAAACGCAAACCGGGTAACGGGAGCTTAAATTAAATGAATTATAGATCCGGGTAATGGATTACAGCTTAGATATGTTAAGAAATGAATCCCAAGCGATTAAAATGAGTTTGGATAGGTTTGGATGTAAAATGGATGAAAAATAAACGTGCAGAGCTGACACGGCCGGGTGAACACTTGACACGACCGGGTGAACACTTGACACGACCGGGTGAAGGTTCTGTGAAAAATATATGTTTACTTGACATGGCCGGGTGGACACTTGACACGGCCGGGTGAAGGGGCTGAAAAAGAAAGAAGAAAAACAAAATATAATTTATTGTGTTTAATTCTTTTGTTCAAATGCTTTGATTTCTAATTGTTTGAATGAAATTGCATGATAGGTAACGATGTACTTTAGACCTCGGATGTGTAAGGAAATTTTACTATTAAAATTTCACTTCGTATAGTTGATTTAAATGAATGAGTTTAATGTATACCGGGAATCGGGTTCATAAACCCCATGTATGGAACTCTGGATAATGTAAAACTTCTATAGTTATAATGTTCATATGAGTATTGAGTATAAACAAATGAGTTGTTTGGTAAAAACATGAACGGGTCAATAATTAGTAAATGAATATTAAGTCGAAAACATATAAGTCGTAAACATGTGAATGCATGGGACTTGTTTATAAGTAGGTATATTATCGGATGATACGATAGTATAAGTACATGAGCATAAAGTGGTAAGTAAGAGCTTGTAGGTGCGTGTGTATGTAGGAATGTATGCGTGTATAAATGTAATTTGCTATGAATGTACATGGTTATGGTTTTCAATATGTATGAGTATCGATGAATACTAATAATGTGCCTTGAGATTGGAAGGTAATGAAGGAATGAGAACGTCAGGTTCATGAGGAATTGAAGCCGAACTTGGAACAAGAGACTTAAAGAGGATGATTGAGTGAATCCAAGCTTATATTGTGAAATGTTAAATGATTTTTGACTATATAGAATTATGTTGTATGGTGTTGCCAGTGACTAACGGTTAAGTTGTTTATGATGTTCACAGGAATTACACGGATCTCCTCTATTGCTAACAAAGACAAGCGGGCATAGATCGAGTCAAAGAGCAAGGATTGTACGGAAAGAACGGTCACTTAGCTTTAATTATGTAACGCCTTAAAGTGATACCTGGAAGTGAATGTTGTAAATTCATTTTAGTAAATGTTTAACAGTTTTGTATTTGGGCCTTCATGTAAGTAATGTGTCTAATAAAGAAAGAAATTTTAAGGCCCTTTTTCCGCTGCGTCGTTTTTTTAGGTTAATCATGTTTGGGCGTAACAAGTTGGTATCAGAGCCCTGGTTTGAGAGAAATCAAGTATGAGGAGATAAATACTTGAACTCAAACCCGTGTTCTCTTGTGACCAAGAACCCGTACAATCCAAGACTCGATCAAGATCTAAAGGTAGAAGCGAATGTAAGTATGTACTCGAATATGCATATAAAGAAAACTAACAGTATGTTGTGTGTAAGGTAACCATGATTATTTGGAGAGGATGATCCGCGAAGGCGGTCTAGGACCGACACCAAGGCGTGTAATAAGACAAATTTGAACCCAGGTACGTAAATTCACATGTGGGTACATGTAATGGTAAAACCTATTAAAGGAAGGATAATGATGGAATAGTAATGAAGTTTTGAAATGTTACACGTGCTGAAACCTAATTCTTCAGACATAAGGCGATGATTACATGAAGGCACGAAACTAGTATGTGGATTGCGTACCTGGCCAGTACGCAAGAAATATATGATGTTCGTGAGACCGTGATAATTGTTGCAGGTATGTCTGAAAGGATTGGGTATTAGGTGGACGTGTGGGTGAGAATAATAAGACTCTCAAGAAAAGTTAAAGCACCTCATATATATGGAAAGTATGAATTATATGTTTGAACCCGCGAGACGGATTCAAACATAGAAGTAATGGAATGTACGAATGATATGTTTGAACCCGCAAGACGAATTCAAACATAGAAGTAATGGAATGTACGAATGATATGTTTGAACCTGCGAGACGGATTCAAACATAGAAGTAATGGAATGTACGAATGATTTGTTTGAACCCGCGAGACGGATTCAAACATAGAAGTAATGGAATGTATGAATGATATATATGAATCCGTGAGACGGATTTAAGAACGAAAGAATGTCCATAGATGGCACGCGAACCTAAATTTGAGTTAAGGAAAAAAGTTTTGATTAAGTTACATGTTAGATGTGTTGGTAAATGACCCTTGGGGTCGGAATGAATGACGGGCTACGACCCGAATAATAACCTAAGTATGGACGGGAAGGGGAAGTTTTTGCAAAAAAAAAGGTACTGAAATGATGTATTAAAGTCTTCGTATGTTAGCATGAATAGAGAGAAGTACGAATGTGTACTAACTTACATCCATGATAATTAAGAAACGCCAGTTTGACCCTGAAAAGTCAAACTGCAAAAAGGTTAACGAAATAATTATCAGAATGAAAGAATTGTGAGTATTTAAAACACCGAATAGAATAAATTTGGAGTGAAAGTAATAATGACAAGTACCGATGGAAAATGCTAACTTTGATGCTAGGCTTGTTGGCCATGTTCATCTGAACAAGGTACTGTTGGAAGGATGCTCATGAGCGGAAGCCCATTTCATGAAAGGAAAGGATCGAACCGGCTTTGACACGGACTCATTCAAAAGCGGGCCAATCTGGTTTGCAGATCGCTAGTCTACGCAATGAAACCGGGGTTAGTAAAATGATTAACCCATGTTGGATAGGTATGATACGGTATGGATTGTTGAATTAATAGTTGACATAGGAAGAAAATTTGTCACTAAAAAGAAAGTTTCAAAATCTTGAGTGAAGGTTTCGGGTCATGATTAAGTTCTAGTATGATGAACTTGCACAACACGTGTACTCATGTAGAATAGGTAATGCATGAAGTGAGAGAGCTATAGTAAAGTGATATGAATAAGCCTAACGTAAAAGTATGCCTGGTAAAAGTAACTATAGAAAAACATAGAATAATGCTTAACCTTGGAAATTAATACGAACGTGTGAATATGAAGTAGTAGTTTCATTGCGATTACGAGAAAGTGCTTGTTAATGAATGTCTTTGGTGCGAGTGGGATACTAACAACCCCCCCCCCCCCCCATACGAGTACCAAAATGATTAGAAGGCATGTTAGTAATGGAATGTTGGGATTTATTTATGGTGATCGAAATGAAATATCGCAGATGGTATATGAAATGAATGAAGCGAATTGAAATATTTAGAATAAGCAGAAACATGAGGATATTATGATTAATTAGAAGGATAGGAACGAGCAGTAAACTTAGACTTGTACGACCAATGGTGTACATTTGGAATAAATTTTAATGAGCGAACCGCTAGTGATAATGTGTGCTAGGAACTAGCGTTATAAGTGAAAACGACACTAATAAGAGCTCTGGATTGGATTCTAACTTATATGTAATTTTGAAAGTAATTTACTTAATCTAAGAACGTAGGGACGATACGTATAATTATGTTTATGCATGAATAAAACTCTTTCCAAGATCTCGAATGCATTTATATTATAGTAAGCATTGTGAATGAATATATGAAAAAGTAAGAGTAGAATTGGTCTAGTTGGAATGAGAAAGGTTTCGGGGACGAAACCTCCTATAAGGGGGGTAGACTTGTAATGCCCCAAAAACCGAAATGTCTAATTCCCTAGCATGTTTCCATGTTATATGGTATAAGGCGGTTTAACTAACTTTTATTAAATAATCTATTTAAAAAGGGATAAAATATAAGTTATGTAGTAGGAATTTAGTTGTGACAAAAAGGGAAGTATAGTAAACATGAGGGACTAAAATGGATGAATGGGTTTAAGTTTATAAAGAAAATAAAATAAAAATCTCACACACACTAGGTGTGTGTGTACGTGAGATTGAGCAGGAGAAGGGGAAGAGGGGTGTAAACCCTAACTCTCAAGAATTTATCAAATTAAAGAGGGAATTCAGCCCAATTCTATTGCATGTACAAGGATTCTTGATCATCTAGCCCTATAAATCACTTGGTAAGTTGGAATTTATGATTTGGTGATTTTGATATTAAGTGGGTTATGATCGATCCGTGAATTTGTATGAAATTGAACATGAATAGGTGTTAGCATCATCTTAGGAAACATGTGTTAAGCATAATTTCAATTAAATTGATGTTCAAGAATGAAAACCCACTAGTTGAATGATGAACATGACATGGATATTTCACCATGTTATGTATGATAGAAACTTATTACATGAATTGAAGAAAATGTGGTGTTTGTTGTGTTTGATGAATATGTGTGAATGATAGTTGTAGACTAGTAGAAGGATTTGATGAATTATGCATGAACTTGGAAGATGATGCATAAAGTAGTTGTAAAATACGCTTTATTAATGCGAAACCCGCCAAGTGTTCGATAAAATGCTTAAGAGAACAAATATATGGAATTGTATGCAATTTGTGAGTAAATATGTATAGAAAGTGATTATGATGTAATTGTTAGCAAACGAATATGTGAAGTGTGTTTTAGATGTAGTTCATGTGGAAATTTGAATTGTTAGTAGGATGTGGTAGAAGTATGCCTTTGGAGCTTTTAATCTATGCTTGAAGATATGGTACACCTTATGTGTAAAGTTGATTTGTGGTAAGGATCAAGGGGTGAGATTGTGTTACTATATGGTATGTGGATTTCTAGTAAGAATTATGTTGGGTTCAAGGATAGTGTAAAACTAGATAATCTTGAATGATGATATTGTTAGTTATGGAATTATGAGGATGCTAGTATGAATGGAATGGAATGTGTATGTGTATATAATCAAATGATCTTGTAAATTTACATATCGTACAATATGAGTATGAAATGCGAATGATGTTCATACTATAGTCTACTATATTAAGACGAATTCATATTCTTAATTATCATGGAATTATATAAGCTGGACATTCGGCTTTTGAAAATCAACTATGTATAAATGCCATGAATGAGCTTTTGGACATAGTTGAATGGGTGTATATATACTAATTATGTTGTGAATGTGACTACTTGTACGGATAGGAGCCATGTCACCATGGACACAAGCACGGAAGGACAACGGGTCAAAAGTAAACATGGGAGCTATGCGTAAATTCGGACGCACGAGATAAGTATTTCCCGGACTCCCTCTTTAGTAGTAAAGATATTCCTTGCATAATAATGTTAGTAGTTCTGTCGAAACGTGAATTTGATGATAATATCAAGTATTAGTACCAAGTGAGTGATTATCCGGAATCACTCCTTAAGGTAGTAAAGTACGGTTATGTAATAGTTATTTAAGTATGCTATTGGAAATTAGAAAGGTATGTGTATGTAGAAGTAAAGGTTTCCGTTAAGTCGATCAAACGGGTCAAAATGAGATTTTACTCATTTCGGTATAATTTGCATAAGTGACGAGAAAGTATAATAATTGTTAGAAGATAAGTTGAATTTTGTTGTTGATGATAATATCAAGTAAGTAGTATTAAGTAAGTGAGTTTCCAGAATCACTTCTTTGTTATTTAAGCAAGTTTATGCGCTAGTTTTTAAGTATGATAATCGGAGTCTAATAAGGTTTGGTTATATAGAAGTGAAGGTTTTCGTTAAGTAGACCAAACGGGTCAAAATAAAGTAAAACGTAAACCGGGTAACGGGAGCTTAAATTAAATGAATTATAGATCCGGGTAATGGATTACAACTTAGATATGTTAAGAAATGAATCCCAAGCGATTAAAATGAGTTTGGATAGGTTTGGATGTAAAATGAATGAAAAATAAACGTGCAAAGCTGACACGGCCGGGTGAACACTTGACACGACCGGGTGAAGGTTCTGTGAAAAATATATGTTTACTTGACATGGCCGGGTGGACACTTGACACGGCCGGGTGAAGGGGCTGAAAAAGAAAGAAGAAAAACAAAATATAATTTATTGTGTTTAATTCTTTTGTTCAAATGCTTTGATTTCTAATTGTTTGAATGAAATTGCATGATAGGTAACGATGTACTTTAGACCTCGGATGTGTAAGGCAATTTTACTAATAAAATTTCACTTCGTATAGTTGATTTAAATGAATGAGTTTAATGTATACCGGGAATCGGGTTCATAAACCCCATGTATGGAACTCCGGATAATGTAAAACTTCTATAGTTATAATGTTCATATGAGTATTGAGTATAAACAAATGAGTTGTTTGGTAAAAACATGAACGGGTCAATAATTAGTAAATGAATATTAAGTCGAAAACATATAAGTCGTAAACATGCAAATGCATGGGACTTGTTTATAAGTAGGTCTATTATCGGATGATACGATAGTATAAGTACATGAGCATAAAGTGGTAAGTAAGAGCTTGTAGGTGCGTGTGTATGTAGGAATGTATGCGTGTATAAATGTAATTTGCTATGAATGTACATGGTTATGGTTTTCAATATGTATGAGTATCGATGAATACTAATAATGTGCCTTGAGATTGGAAGGTAATGAAGGAATGAGAACGTCAGGTTCATGAGGAATTGAAGCCGAACTTGGAACAAGAGACTTAAAGAGGATGATTGAGTGAATCCAAGCTTATATTGTGAAATGTTAAATGATTTTCGACTATATAGAATTATGTTGTATGGTGTTGCCAGTAACTAACGGTTAAGTTGTTTATGATGCTCACAGGAATTACACGGATCTCCTCTATTGCTAACAAAGACAAGCGGGCATAGATCGAGTCAAAGAGCAAGGATTGTACGGAAAGAACGGTCACTTAGCTTTAATTATGTAACGCCTTAAAGTGATACCTGGAAGTGAATGTTGTAAATTCATTTTAGTGAATGTTTAACAGTTTTGTAGTTAGGCCTTCATGTAAGTAACGTGTCTAATAAAGAAAGAAATTTTAAGGCCCTTTTTCCGCTGCATCGTTTTTTTTAGGTTAATCATGTTTGGGCGTAACAAGTTGGTATCAGAGCCCTGGTTTGAGAGAAATCAAGTATGAGGAGATAAATACTTGAACTCAAACCCGTGTGCTCTTGTCACCAAGAACCCGTACAATCCAAGACTCGATCAAGATCTAAAGGTAGAAGCGAATGTAAGTATGTACTCGAATATGCATGCAAAGAAAACTAACAGTATGTTGTGTGTAAGGTAACCATGATTATTTGGAGAGGATGATCCGCGAATGCGGTCTAGGACCGACACCAAGGCGTGTAATAAGACAAATTTGAACCCAGGTACGTAAATTCATATGTGGGTAAGATTCTAAACCTCTCGAGTTACTAACTAAGCCTCCTAACCCTTCTCAAGAGTACATTAGGGCACCCTAAAGGCTGTTATAATCACCGGTAAATTAGACTCCTTGTCAGGACCTCAAATGATTTATGAAAGTACCCTACAAGACTCTCTCCGTTTCGGGACTCAAGTGAAGGATAAATTTGGGTTCTTAACTAGACTTGTTAGACAGCAGCTAATAGGTTTACTTCCTAAGAAGGACCCACCTTACGGTTTAATCGCTTAGACCTAACAATAACCTTGCACGTCTCAGTTATTGAGAGTTAGTAGAACACTTGATTTTATAAGATTACCTAATTTTGCTTTTAAGGTCTATTACGTATTCAACCCTAAAGATTCACGATTTATTATGTGATATAGACACTCACCAAAATCCTAGAACCTAACACAACTCTATTATGTGATAAAGACCGTCACCAAGAATTATGTAAAGCAATAAACAATACTCAAACACAATCAAGTATGCATACACATCTAGCTAATAATCAAATCGCCTACAATACATAAAGAAATCCATAAATATCATAAATTCATAATAAAAATCCAAACTTTATGCAACCATTCATCTTGTCTAGGTAGTTAAGGAAATCTAGCCAATCAAAGTCATGGAAACAAGCATAAAAAGAGTATTTTTAAAGAAACAAAACATATTCAAAGAGTAAGAAACACAAATGAAAACACCTGGATGTTAGGTAGACGACCCAAATGATTCTCTGAACTTCCAACCTTCAACCGACAACTTCGAATGCTCAAACGCTTCAAACTCAGCTCCAAGTTCGCCTCAAAGTTTGCTAATTCGTAAGTTAGGGTTCTTTGATGTTTTAATATGTTTATATATGATTTGCAGCTCCAAACCCTTGCCCAGCTCGAAGATATCTGACGACAACACTCTCCCGCGCCCCGCGAGAGAGACATGGTACTTGGTCGCGGGCCGCCACCGGCTCACTAACATCATCAAATCCATACGTCTCTCATCACCCGCGAGAGACTCCATTTTCTGTATCGAGGCCCGCCAGAAACCTCTTTTTCAGTGTTTTAATTCCGTTTCAGCTCCCGAGCTCTCCAACACGTTCCAGGACTTGACTTTTCCATATTTTAACTCGTTTTATGCATTTTCCAGTAGTTTCAAACGTTCAAGACCTGCAAAACACAATTGGATCAAAAGTACGCTAATTCTAATGAAAACTAAACTATAACTAACGGAAAACTATACAAACTATACAGCAATAAAGGATGTATTTTACAATACATCAAATATCCCCACACTTACTCTTTTTTCGTCCTCGAAAAAGAATCTATGCACACGGAATCAGAGATGGATAAATACTCGGGTCAAAACTATTTATACTTGTTAAAATTAAAACTTGTGTTAGCCGCGATTGCAAATATACTTGTCCCTTTAAACCCAAACCCGGTTCTAAGCCCCTTATCATGCAAATTTAATTCAAGTGCGGTCAATCTACCTAGAGTCTCACACTAGAATTAGCCGATTCACCTAGTCCCGCCTCGAATTTATAGGACAAAAGGAACAACCACTGGGTTATTTCCTAACCGTTTTATACCAAGATCAAGAGAATTTAAAATCAAATCTTTATTATTTTTTTTCTTTTCAATTTTTTCTTTTTTCGAGCTTTTTAGACGTTGCATACCTTATCCCAGAGGCATTCCCAATCAGAGTCACCATCCCCAAGAGAGATTACAATAGGCATCGGTATTTTGCATTATTATTCAACAATCCCAGAGGTATTCCAAGTCAGAGTCACTATCCCCAACAGAGATTACGTAGGCCTTGCCGATTTTTTTAGTCTAGCTCTTTTTATTTTTTTAATATTTCCATGATATGATAAGAAATTCTAACGATCTTAGCTTATAACGGCATTCCTTATACTATTATTGACAGTTTCGGCTTCACTACCTCTCCTAGATGAGAACCCACTAGTAGACCGACAATTAAGGTAATATTGAATCAAAGGAACCTAAAACCGAAGCAGGCCTATTCACATATCCCAAACTAGACACAAGCTCGACTTAATTAATCTCATATTATCATTATATGAATCCGAACAAAAACCCATCTTTTCTATCATTTTCCGTTTCAATTTTGCAAACTTTTTTATTCAAAAGACATTTTCTATTTTTAAATTTTTTTTTCGATTTTTTGGATTTTTTTTTATTTTTTTTTTCTTTTCCAAATTTTCATGACTCAACTACTACTACTATGTATCCCATCCCCACACTTAAAGATTGCATTGTCCCTAATGCAAGAACGAGAATACGACTCAAACTAACTACCTAAAAAAAACTGAAAACTAAATAAATAATACAAAATATACAAGTGAAACGACTTAGCTGAATATGCGAGACTGTCAAAGTGCCAGTCAATTCCACATATGCCCTCCAATCCGAAAACGCTCAGCAAACAATTCCTAACTCTCTCACGCTAACGGAAGCGGCAAAACCAACACCATACCTATCACATCCAAAATAAACATACCAAAATAGCATACGATAGATAAAAGTGTTTTAAAACATCCAACACACCTACTAGTCATCCAATCTACCCCAACCCATCCAACCAAGTAGCCAAGTATTCAAAAATTAGGAGTACAGACCGGATATAGCAAAAACAGCATAAAAGAAAAATAAAAGATACTGCATAAAACTCCACATGCTGCTATCCCCACACTAGTCCTCGTCATCTGACTCCGCCTCATACTCCTCATAAACCTGATATGGCTCAACTCCCTGCATACCACTGGGTCCTACATGTGCCTGTCGCAAATAATGAGGAACTCCTAAACGTAGACCCTCCATCATGTGCCTCATACCATCCTCAAGCCTCTGCTGACCCTGCAAATGAGCTCTACAACTCTATTCCATAACCTGCCTAACTGCACCAAACTGCTCATCAACATACCCACGCAAATCCCCGAAACCTGTCTGCATCGGATCATATAAAGAATCCAAAGTAAGTGGATCGGGACGTGGCGACCTCAACGGATAATGCCTAGCTGGAATCTCCTACCGTGTACAGGGCCTCGGATAACGAGTAGGAATGGCCCCCTGCATAGCTTCTGCAGCACCTGAACCAGGAGGAGGCTGAACCTGTGGACCCTGACAAATGGGCTCCCACTCAATCAGATCAGTGTATGACAATATCCCTGCAGCCTGTAGATCCCTAACACTCATGAAACAAGGGTTTGGGCCCTCTCTCATCCTATCTGCTGGATATCTCTCGAAAACTCCCAAGCTCTCAACCAACCAAGTCATAAACGACTCACAATACACATGAGCACCCGGGCCACCTCTCCAAAGTCTCCTCATCGACTATGCGAATATAGTAGCCAAGTTCGCCGGCCTCCTCTCAACCATACACATCAAGCAAAATAGACTAACTTGATTCACCTTATTATCTCCTTGCCCCCTACCAACCAACGTAGCTGCAAGAATCTTATGGATGTATCGATGAACCGGATCAATGATATCACTCGCAACCGCACCAGTAGAGTACGAAACTGTCGATATAGTACCCCAAAATCTAATCAACTCATCAACCTGAACACTGTGCCGACGCTTTTTCTTGAACACTCCTTGCAAACTTGTAAGAAACTCGGAAGTCCGTACCTCTTCATGTGTATAAAACTGTGTAGCCACTACGAATTCTGGAATTGTCATCTCCTATGACTGCCTACCCAAGGCAAAGAAGACTGCATCCTTCTCATTAAAGTTCCATTGCTTATAGTCAAAAGTGGAATGGAACTCCAAAGTGATTTCTTTGTATTGCCTTGCATTACAGTCTAAAACCCTCCTAAACTTCGGACCCAATAACTGCTCAACTCTAGCTCTCGCCCCCAGGAGATCTACCGAATACAAAGTAGCCAGCCTCTGAGATTCACCCAAATCCAACTCAAATTGCAACAATGGGCTATCCAAAAGCCTAGTACTCTGACCATGAGGGACCCCCGGTCCAGTATATTCAACTACCCTAACATACTGTGGTTGTTGCACTGGCTGCTGTTGAGCCGGGTCTCCTCTTGAGCGAGTGGTTGGACCTCTCTTTCTGCCAGCTCTGCTAGATGAACCTTCACCTGACATTCTGCTAAACAATTCAAGATTGACAAGACAAAGCAAAGCAGATTATTAGTAACGAACTATTTTTGGTATTTTTTTTTTTTTTTAATTTTTTTGGATTTTTGAAATTTTTTAAGAAAATGGCATAACCGTATAGCATTTCATTCACGGTTAAAACCAAAAATAAGTAGAAAACAAAATCGGGTTACCGTTTACAAAAGCATAAGTTATAAACAACCTCGCCCGAATGGAGATTGAGTACGGGCGAAGTGTTTTGTACCTGTACGTGCATATAAGTAAACCCAAGACCAAACTTAAACCTAAGACTTGACTCAAAATACAAGACTCAATGTACACTACCTCCTCCCAGCATTTTAATTGTCCTCAATTAAATCACAAGTGCCAAAACCAACCAACATCGAGTGTCAAATGAATTAAAGTTAAGAACTTTATAGTAGAATTAGTGAAAACGGGTCAAAAGTGTGTAGTAAACCTCAAATTCATTTAAAAAATAACCAACCCGAATCCCCACACTCAATCTTAACCAAAACCTAGATCATGGTAGCACAAATATGTGTAGCAAACACCAAACCGAGCCACCCGCAACCTGCAATGTCCTGAAATACCCAAACCAAACCACCCGCAACCTCAAACTACCCCTAACCATGGCAAGACACCCGACTAAAACAAGACCCGACACTAAAACTAACACCAAACTAACTAAGAACTGAAATAAACGACTCATAGTACAAAAATTACAAGAATACGTACCTTGGATTCGAGTTAAGCAAGAGAAACTACAAGTAATCCGGTTGAAACATGAAACCCAAAGAAGAATCCCGTTTTTATGGTGAATAGTGGGTGTATGATGGTAGAAATCGGTTGGGTAATGATTATAGGTGAAATGGGAGTGCGATTGTAAGTGTAAATGGCGGTTTTGCGGTGGAAGATGGTGGTGGATGGGGGTTTACGACGTAATGGGAAGAAGAAAGTTAGGGCAAATGGGTGAAGTTTGGGGATTAAACAACTGTCGGCCGCAGATATAGGCTGTGGTGCCCCGCGACAAACTTAGAAACCACTCTCGCTGGCCGCCAGCGAGTAAAAGGAATCCGGACTAATTGATCTCTGGCGGGCTGCGACCAAGAGACTTGTGTCTCTCGCCCCTCGCCAGAAGCCGTTTCTCACAGAATGTTTCATTTTTTGATTGGTTTCATGCCTTAGAAAATTTTTTGGAACATTACCAAACCTCCCAAAACTCAACCCAAAATTTTTCTAACACTGGAACTTACCTGGAAACTCGTTTTTCTCGCCAATCCCTGCACATCCTCGGTAATGAATCCCCGCAAATGACGCGAAACACAAAAAACAAAGACCGAAACACTACCAAAAATAACCATTAGCTATGAAAATAAGAAACATAGACGAAAATACAAACGGTACAAACTCTACACTTGAGATCACTTAAGACACTAAACAGTGGTGTTTGAAATGTCTTCGAGAGGAGTTTCCTCCCTCACGGTCTTGTCAATCGGGCCACCTAAATAATGCTTCAATCTATGGCCGTTCACCTTCCAAGATCCTTTAGTAACTTCATCAAATAACTCAATCGCGCCATACGGGAACACCTCCTTCACAACATAAGGTCCCGTCCACTTCGACTTCAACTTTCTGGGAAATAATTTGAACCTCGAATTATAAAGAAGCACTTGATCGCCGACTTTATACTCCTTCAACCCCTTAAGCCTCCTATCATGCAACGCTTTCGTTTTCTCCTTGATATTCCAAGAACGCTCATACGCTGCATCTCTAAGGGCCTCTAACTCATGGATTTGGAAATACCTCCTCCTAGCCGCTGGAGCAAGATCAAGATTGACGGTTTTAAGAGCCCAAAGCGCTCGGTGCTCTAATTTAACCGGAAGATGGCAAGCTTTGCCATAGACAATCATGAACGGTGTGGTCCCTAAGGGTGTTTTGTAGGCGGTACGAAATGCCCACAAAGTATCATCAAGTTTATCTGACCAATCCTTACAACTCTTTCCTACCGTTTTATCTAATATTCTCTTCACTCCCCTATTTACATTCTCTACTTGATCGTTCATTTGTGGATGGTACGTGGTGGACAAACGGTGAGTAACTCCATAACGCTCTAATGCCTTCTCCATCACGGCATTACAAAAATGTGATCCTCGGTCACTAATGATGGCTTTGGGTATATCGAAACGAGTAAACAATTTCTTTAAGAATCTCACCACCACCCGGGCATCGTTCGTAGGCAAAGCTTGAGCTTCAACCCACTTCGAAACGTAATCTATCGCCACGAGGATGTACCTATTTCCACTAGAGGGTGGAAAAGGTCCCATGAAGTCAATGCCCCAAACGTCAAAGATTTCAAGAATTTGAATGGGATTTTGAGGTATTTCATTCTTGGATGAGATATTGCCGGTACATTGGCAAGCATCGCACGTCCTAACGAATTCTAAAGCATCCTCAACTACCGTAGGCCAAAAGAAACCGCAATCAAAGACTTTTTGTGCGGTAGTGTGTGCCCCATGATGACCTCCCGTCAACCCCTCGTGCACATGTCTAAGAATATCTATACCCTCTTCCTTGCTAACACACCTCCTAAGAATACAATCTACTCCTATCCTAAAAAGGTAAGGATCATCCCATATATACTTTTTCGCATCCCTAAACAACTTTCATATACTTCATCACATACCCATTGGCAAGATAGTTCGCCATATCACTAAACCACGGCAACCCTTATTTCTCCGCCGATACAAAATCTATGGACTCGTGAGGGAATCTATCTCCTATCGCCTCCTCACGAATCTCCTCCCTACTAGGATCCTCTAAACCCGAAAGGTGGTCCGCCGTGACATTTTTCGCTCCTTTCTTATCCCTAATCTCTATGTCAAACTCGGAAAGGAGTAGAATCCAACGGATGAGACGGGGCTTAGCATCTTTCTTTTGGAAAAGATAGCAAAGCCACATGGTCGGTGAACACTATAGTCTTGGAAAGCACAAGGTATGCCCGGAACTTATCGAAAGCAAAGACAACGGATAGAAGTTTCTCGGTAGAAGTGTAATTCTCTTGGGCATCATTGAGGGTTTTACTCGCATAGTAGATCGGGTGAAAGTGGTTCTCCCTTCTTTGACCCAAGACCGCCCTGACTGCGTAGTCGCTCGCGTCGCACATAAGCTCAAAAGGTAAGATCCAATCGGGGGATACAAGAATGGGTGCACTCACGAGTTTCTCTTTAAGGAAATCGAATGCTTTAAGACACTCCTTATCAAAGACAAATGGGACATCCTCCTCAATGAGTCGAGTCATGGGGCGAGTAATTTTGGAAAAATCCTTAATAAAGCGCCTATAAAAGCCCGCATGACCTAAGAAACTACGGATGGACTAGACACTAGTTGGTGGAGGAAGCCTACTAATAGTATATATCTTGGCTCTATCTACCTCTATACCGGCTCTAGAAATCTTATGCCCTAAAACTATCCCCTCCCTAACCATGAAGTGACACTTTTCCCAATTAAGCATCAACTTCATCTCAACACACCTATTCATCATTCTCGCTAGATTACCTAAACATTGGTCAAACGAATTGCCATATACAGAGAAATCATCCATAAAAACCTCCATAGAGCTCTCAACCATGTCTTGAAAGATCGCTATCATGCACAGTTGGAATGTAGCCGGAGCGTTACATAGTCCAAAAGGCATGCGTCGGTACTCATATGTGCCATATGGACATGTAAATGTCATCTTCTCTTGGTCTTCCGGCGCGATATGGATTTGGAAGTAGCCGGAAAAACCATCAAGGAAACAATAGAATTGTTGCCCCGCGAGACGCTCTAACATTTGATCGATAAATGGGAATGGGAAGTGGTCTTTCCGGGTGGCGTCATTGAGCTTGCGGTAGTCAATACACACACGCCAACCGGCTACCGTACGAGAAGGGATGAGCTCGTTTTTCTCGTTCATGACAGCAGTCATCCCCCCTTCTTAGGGACAACTTGAGTAGGGTTCACCCATGAAGAATCAGATATGGGGTAAATTAAGCCGGCTTCCATTAACTTCAACACTTCTTTTCTAACTACCTCTTTCATATTGGGATTTAGGCGCCTTTGAGGTTGCACCACCGGTTTAAAGTGGGGCTAATCCCCTTAATATCGGACAACTTCCAAGCAATCGCCTCCTTGTGCTCTTTTAGCACCTCAACTAACTTCCCTATCTCCTCCTTTGTCAATCTAAAAGAGATAATGACGGGCATACTCGAATTTTATCCTAAGAAAACATACTCTAGGTGTGACGGGAGGACCTTAAGCTCTAGGGGTGGAGTATCTACGGGTTTACTCTCACTCTCTTCCTTAATCTCACAAAGCTCTAAGGTTTCGGGGACCCAATTCGAATCTACTTCCTCACCCTCATCAACAAACTCCTCTTCAACTACTCCCTTACTAACTAGATCAGCTCCACTAATGAAATCTATGCACCTATCAATGCACGAGATGAACGAATCTAGAAAGTAAACGAAGTAACATGGACCACTAGAATCATCACTACCAATAGGGTGTTGCATGGCTCTATCTATCTCAAAGGTGACTATCTCATCGCCCGCACGAAGTGAAATCTTACCGTCAATGACTGCCTTTGCGGTTTGAAGGAATGGACAGTCAAGAATGATCGGGACTCTCTCATCCATGTCTAAAACCATGAAGTCTATGGGAAACACAAACTTATCTACCTTAACAAGCAAATTCTCTATGACTCCACGAGGATACTTGACCGAGCGGTCGACCAAGGACAATGACATACGCGTGGGTGTAAGCTCTCCTAACCCTAGCTTCTCATAAAGAGAAAATGGCATCAAATTGATGTTAGCACCTAAGTCGGCTAAGGCATGGGTGGGGATAACGGCACCCCCGAAGAAGCATGGAATGGTGAATGTACCCGGGTCGGTTAGTTTCTACGGTAGCTTATTCAAGACCACCGCGGAACAACCTCCAGTCAACGGAATGTTGGAAAGCTCACCTATCCTATCCTTACGTTTGAGAAGGCCCTTAAGGAATTTGGCGTATTTAGGCATGGACTGTAACGCTTCGATGAAAGGAAGGTTGATTTTTAGTTGCTTGAACATTTCTAGAAATTGCCCATATTCCTTAGCATATTTTTTATACTTAAGGCGGGCGGGGTAAGGGACGCATGAATGATCAACTAATGGTGAAGGCCTAACCCCTATGGGACGTTTTTCAACCCTCTTTTCTACTTGAGGCTCCTCGGTGTGTGCTGTACTTGCTGGGTCTAGCCTATGTTGCACCTTACCGGGAGTCTCCATCTCTATCTCCTCGTCTACCTTTTCCTCATCCTCTATCTCTACCCTCTCACTAACTACCTCCCCTAAACTCTTTCCACTACGACTAGTAATAGCTTTAGCTGAATGGTTAGCCAGGTTCGTGTGAGTATTACCCGAAAACTGACCAGGAGGGTATTCTTGTAATTTCTTAGCTATACCACCTACTTGTCGCTGAAGATCTAAGACTGCGGATTGTTGGTTCTTGTTATAAAGCTCTTGATTTTTATTTATTTGCTCTTGATTTTTAGTGAAGTTACCAAATTCAGTTAAGGTTTTCTGAGTAACCTGATCTCTCACCATCAACTGAGCAAACATCTCCTCAATCCTACTTAGACTACCCTCTGAACCTTTACCACTACCCTGACCCTCTTGGTTTGACCCCCCACTCAAAAATTGACCACCCGAACCTGAACTACCAAACTGCCCCGTCTGACCTGACCCTCCACTAGTATATAGACCTGGCCCCTATTTTGATACTGACCGGATGGGAAACCAGGAGGATTACCGTAAGAGCGAAAACTATTATTATTACCACTACGCCAATTGGAGTTATAATTAGAATTATTATTATTAAACGGGCCCCTAGATTGACCGGCTATGTACTCTACCTGCTCGAGTGTAAGTGTGGGACAATCTATCATATCGTGGCCTCCCCTACAAACCTTACATCTATCGACCTTTTTATTAATCTCATAAAGCTCATGTTTAAAAGTTTTCTCCATCCTATCTAGAGCAGCAGCTACCGATGAGTCCAAGTCAACTTGGTTTACCCCTCGAACGACCGAGGAGGTAGTCACAGGAATGGAAGTCCTACTGGTAGTGTTGTAGTCCATATCGGAATGGGAAAAACTCTTAAATAAATCATTCCACTCATTTACTGTGACAACTCGAAATTTAGAACCTTTCTTGTATCCCGATGTAACATGCTTAAGCGTGTGACTAGTTAACTTGTGTGATTAATGATAAGTGAACCTTTCATGTGATTATGTGTTGTGTTTAATTGTGTGCGTATATGTATGCTGGTATGTATAGTATATGTATATGTTAAGTGAGCCGAGAACCATGAACACGACTCGAGACCATGCGGTCTCGAGTGAACAGTGAAACAATGGGCCGGATGGGCCATACACCCCATTTTAACCCAACCGAAAGCCCATTAGGGTGCACTACTTGGAACTAGTATTTAACCCATGTGGATAGCCAACATCACCATTTTTGAGCAACCCACACTCTCCCACACACACACTCTCCTACCTCCTCCCTCACTAAAACCCTAGAAGCATCACCACTCCTTTCCTTCTTCTCGGATTCAACCGGCAACCACAAGGACCCTCGGATCAACTCGCACACACCCCTTTCGGAAGCTTCAATCTTCACCACTACCTCTCTAACCGGTTAGTGATTCATGTTAGATGTTGTGTTTTGGTTTGATGATGATGTATGATGAAGATTATGTGACAATATGTTTACTTGCTAAGTGTTATGCATGATGAATACACCCTCCTTGAGTAATCGGTTCATAAGTATTTCATGTTGTATGCTTATATTCGGTTGATGATGATTATATGATAATGTATTGATTATGTTAGGATGAATAATGTATGCTTAACTATGAATGAGGGTTATCGGTTCTATATAGGCTTAAATCCGAATGGTTTGGTTATGTTTAGGAGGGTTGTGTTCAATGAAATCGGATTAACACATGTGGATGACAAATCCTATATAAGTATGCCATTGTATTGATTAAACATAATAGATGTATGAGCCGATGATGTTACTAACTTGATGAATTACTTGAATATTTGAAGAACAACATGAATATGATATGAATGTGCTATGAACATTTGAATAATACTTGTTTGATCCATTTTAGTAAATTGTTAGACAAGAAAACATGTTTATGTGGGTAGTACAAACTGTTTCATGAAATCGGTTTTCCATTGGATAGTACACTGTGCAAAATCAGCTGATGTCCAGTCGAGACCCTTGGTTTCGACTCGAGACCACGCCACACCCACACAAAACAGCACAACTCGAGATCGTGGTTGCGAGTCCTGTTGCGACTCGAGACCGTGACCATGATAACCCGAGACCATGTTTGCGAGTCCAGTTGCGACTCGAGACCACTCCATGCATGACCCGAGATCACCTTGGTTGCGACTCGAAACCTTGTGGACTACAACTCGAGACCGCACAGTCTCGAGTAGAGACCATACAGTCTCGACTCGAGACCACACACTTGTGCACGCTGAAGTGGACTTGCACACTATTACGGGCCTAAGTAATTGGGCCGAACGGGTGGGCCTTATGTGTTACTGATTGAATGTGAATGTTGTTGGGCTGCCGTGAATGATACTTGAATGCAATGTGCTAGAAACATACGTGTACTACTTGAATACGAACCTGATTTGTATGATACAACTATGATAGGACGTGAGTGACCACAATATTGCTTGATTGACCTTTCTGTGTATCTGCCGAGCAAACCAAGGTGAGTTCACACCCTCTACAAAGCATGGGATTCCCAGGGGTCGGGAATTGGGGTTAAGGAACATGGGTTCCTCGTCCTCCTTGGGTAGGACAGCAATGGTTCAGGAATGTAATTCCTCGTCCTCATGGACAGATAACTAGTACTAGACCAAAACTCTATCACGAAGTCCCTCCTTTTTATATCGACTTAATCGCCGGGCCAATGGCGAGCGGGTCATTAGTTAGATAGCGCTATTTAGGTCTGACAAACCTCACACCGTGCCGCAGAGGACGGGCGTGAACTAATGGATCTGGGGCACGTCAATGATGATAGACATTGACAGTTTCAGGGCATATAAACATGACTACAGTCAGCAGTCGATATGGTAACGAGTCTAGTGTATACATGGGGTAGCCCCCACGGCCGAAATGCCAGATAACTAACACGGGGTAGCCCCCACGGCTGGATTGCCAGAGTAACCGGGAATAAACAAGTCACGTTTTTAACTATGGGGTAACCCCCACGGCAGGATTTCCAGATAAAGGAAACTGTTTTCGAAACAACTTAAAACGAACACCCAACCGTGAACTCACTCAACTTGTTGTTGACTCGTTACTACATGCTTTGCAGGACAATAGGTACTCAGCTGGAGCTTGCATGGAAGAGAGTCGTTGTGGGACATGGACGGCTGTGTGCCATGTTAAACTTTGAAACAATTAAACTTTTGATTTAAGACTTATGCTTCCGCTTGCAACTTAAAATTATGTTTTGTTTGAACACCAATTGTATTGGTTGGATTATTATAACTACTTATATGCTTGTTCAATATGATTGGTGGCTGGATCCTGGTCAGTCACGCCTCCAAGCGGTAGTACTCCGCAGGTGGATTTTGGGGGTGTGACAGATTGGTATCAGAGCCATTGGTTATAGTGAACTTGGTTTTAATAAAGGGGAAAACGTTTTGTTAAAATCAGACTATAACCTGTACAGTGCTCTACGATCCACAACGACGCTTCACTCCACATGCAAGGCTCGACATTCTAGGTGATATGATATGTGTGTATTGCCTACTTACTAGTTACATGGTACATTGCTCATGGTATGCTTGATTAGTATAACTACTGTTGCTTGAACACGTGTGTATTTGCTCACTTCTGTCATCGCATTTTCGCGAACCCCTCTCACTCACGTTCTTCTTGATATGAAGATCATGTCTGGACGCGTTAACCTGACACAAGCCCAGTTGATGGCTCTGATTAACGAACGAGTTGCCGCAGCACTTGCAGCTGCACACGCAGGAGGTATATCCTGCAGTCCGAACTCATTCTAGGATCTTTAGAATCCTACCCTCGTGAACCAACCTTTGTGTTAAACTCTGTCTTTTCTTTCACCCACGATAGGTCAGCATGCTCAGCCACCCGTGTGCACTTTTAAGACTTTCATGGACTGCCGACCCACTACTTTTAGCGGCACTGAAGGAGCGGTAGGACTCCTCCACTGGTTTGAGAAACTAGAATCTGTGTTCGAAATGTGTGAATGCCCTGAGGCGCGCAGGGTGAAGTATGCTACCGGTGCCCTCGAGGGTTTAGCCTTCACATGGTGGAACGCTCAGGTCCAAATGCTGGGGTTGGTTGCTGCCAACGCCACCCCATGGGAAACTTTTAAAGAAATGATCAGGGAGGAATACTGCAGTCATGATGAGATTCACAAACTGGAAGTGGAGTTCTTCAACCTCAAGATGACGGGGTCCGAAATTGAAGCTTATGTGAAAAGGTCGAACGAACTGGCAATTCTGTGTCCTACTATGGTGGATCCTCCCATCAAACGCATCGAACTATTTCTTCAGGGCTTAGTGCCAGAAATCCAAAGTCATGTGACTTCAGCGAACCTCGCCACCTACCAGCAAGTTGTTCAGTTGGCTCACCGTCTCACGGATCAGGCGGTGGAGCAGAACAAGTTACCAAAGCGCATAGGTGCTGCAACTACTTCAGGTACTCTTAGTGACAACAAACGGAAGTGGGATGGAACTTCAAGTAAGGGGTCGACTTCTGTTCAGTCCCAGTCTCAGCAGAGAAAGACTGAGGACTACAAGAGCCCTAGTCAGCAATCATCTGGTGGTCAAGGTCATGGTGGGTACAAAGGGAATCACCCCAAATGCAATCGCTGCAGCCTGCACCACAGCGGGCCATGCACCAGGGGCAACTTTCATCGGTGCAACAAGCCTGGTCACGCTGCAAAGGATTGCAGGAGCTTATACCCCGCCAATCAGAATCGTCAGCAAACCCAACAGAACCAACCTCAGCAACAACAACAGGGCGATAACAAAGGGTGCTTTCAGTGCGGAGCTGAAGGCCACTTCAAGAGAGATTGTCCCCAACTGAACAGGAACCAGAACAACAACAACAACAACAACAACAATCAGGGGAATGGTAACAATGGGAACAACAACAACAATGGCGCCAGGGGGCGGGCATTCGTGATCGGCCAAGGTGAAGCAAGGAATGACCCCAATGTTGTGGCGGGTAAGTTCCTTTTCGACGACTTTTATGTTTCAATACTATTTGATTCGGGTGCCGATACTAGCTACATGTCACTAGAAGTTAGTCGAATGCTTAAGCGTATTCCAACACCTTTGAACAACAAGCACACTGTAGAGCTAGCAAACGGTAAGAGTTTAGAAGCCACACACGTAGTCAAGGGTTGTGAACTTATTCTCGCTGACCAGACCTTCTCTGTCGACCTTATTCCTATCGTCTTGGGTAGTTTCGACGTTGTCATTGGGATGGACTGGTTATCCCAACACCGAGCAGAAATTCTTTGCAACGAGAAGATTGTCCGTATTCCTGGATCAGGTGGTGAACCTCTCATGATTCGTGGCGACAAGCGGAGTGCCGTTGAGAACGTCATCTCCCTCCTTAAGGCCCAGAAGTGCTTGCGAAAGGGCCACACTGCCATTTTAGCCCTCATTACTGACACCACGGAAAAAGAGAAGAAGATAGAAGATTTTCCAGTTGTGCGCGACTATCCTGAGGTATTCCCTGAGGAATTACCTGGTCTTCCGCCTCATCGCCAAGTCGAGTTTCAGATCGAACTAGCTCCTGGAGCTGCGCCTATAGCTCGTGCACCTTATCGTTTAGCTCCGTCAGAGTTGGAAGAACTCTCTACGCAACTACAGGAACTCCTGAATAAGGGTTTTATTCGTCCTAGCTCATCGCCCTGGGGAGCTCCAGTACTATTTGTGAAGAAGAAGGACGGTACTTTCAGAATGTGCATCGACTACCGGGAACTCAACAAAGTGACGGTGAAGAATCGTTATCCCTTACCGCGTATTGACGACTTATTCGACCAGCTGCAAGGGTCGAGCTACTATTCGAAGATCGATTTGAGATCGGGTTATCACCAGCTGAGAGTCCGGGAAGAGGACGTCTCCAAAACGGCTTTTAGAACGCGTTATGGGCACTATGAGTTTTTGGTCATGCCTTTTGGGCTGACAAATGCACCTGCGGTTTTCATGGACTTGATGAATCGACTGTGCAAGCCTTACCTGGACAAGTTCGTTATAGTCTTCATCGACGACATCCTGATCTATTCTAAGAGTCAGGAGGAACACGAGCAACATCTACGACTCATTCTGGAACTCCTTCGAACGGAACAACTTTACGCAAAGTTCTCGAAATGTGACTTCTGGCTTCGTGAGGTCCATTTCCTAGGCCATGTGGTGAACAGGGATGGGATCCATGTTGATCCGTCCAAGGTAGACTCGATTAAGAACTGGCCTGCACCTCGTACACCAAAGGAAATTCGCCAATTCTTGGGATTGGCAGGTTACTACAGGAGATTCATTAAGGATTTTTCTAAGATTGCACAGCCTCTCACTTCACTGACGCAGAAAGGCGTTGTTTACCGCTGGGGAAATGCACAGGAGTTAGCATTTCAGCACTTAAAGGATAGACTTTGCAGCGCACCTATCCTTTCATTGCCAGAGGGCACAGACGACTTTGTGGTTTACTGCGACGCATCAATTCAGGGCCTTGGTTGCGTGTTGATGCAACGAGATAAAGTCATAGCCTACGCCTCACGCCAACTTAAGGTTCACGAGAAGAACTACACTACACACGATTTGGAGCTGGGAGCTGTTGTTTTTGCACTTAAGTTATGGCGGCATTACCTGTATGGTACCAAGTGCGCCATCTACACCGACCACAGGAGCCTCGAACATATCTTCAAGCAGAAGGAACTGAACATGCGACAACGACGATGGGTCGAACTACTGAATGACTACGAGTGCTCAATCAGGTATCACCCGGGCAAGGCCAATGTTGTGGCTGACGCCCTCAGTCGAAAGGACACTACGCCTAAACGCGTACGAGCTTTACAACTCACGATCCATTCTAGTCTGCCTTCCCAGATACGAGCTGCACAGGTAGAAGCATTGAAACCAGAAAACGTCAGGGCTGAGGCCCTACGCGGATCAAGGCAACGCTTAGAACAGAAGGAAGATGGTGCTTACTACGTAACAGGACGCGTTTGGGTCCCACTCTATGGCAACCTACGAGAGCTTGTGATGGATGAAGCACACAAGTCTCGCTACTCGGTACATCCTGGTTCGGATAAAATGTACCACGACATCAAAACCACGTATTGGTGGCCTAGCATGAAGGCCCACATAGCAACCTACGTTAGCAAGTGTTTGACTTGTGCGAGAGTCAAGTCCGAATACCAGAAACCCTCAGGCCTACTCCAACAACCAGAGATACCTCAATGGAAATGGGAGCAAATTTCCATGGATTTTGTTACTGGCCTACCTAGATCCCAGCGCGGAAACGATACTATTTGGGTGATCGTGGATCAACTTACAAAATCTGCACACTTCCTGGCTATCAAGGAGACGGACAAGTTCTCCACTCTTGCGGAAATATACCTCAAGGAAGTCGTTTCGAGGCACGGGGTGCCCACCTCTATTATCTCAGATCGAGATGCACGTTTTACTTCAGAGTTGTGGCAAGCGATGCACAAATCCTTCGGCTCACGATTAGACATGAGCACAGCGTATCACCCTCAGACGGACGGGCAGTCCGAGCGCACTATTCAAACCTTAGAAGACTTGCTTCGTGCATGCGTAATCGACTTTGGCAACCGCTGGGAAAAGCATCTGCCACTTGTGGAATTCTCGTACAATAATAGCTACCACACCAGCATTAAAGCTGCTCCGTTTGAGGCATTGTACCGACGTAAATGCCGGTCACCTCTTTGTTGGGCAGAGGTGGGAGATAGTCAGATCACTGGTCCAGAACATGTGGTAGACACAACCGAACAAATTGCTCAAATACGAAAACGCATGGCGGCAGCTCGTGACCTACAGAAAGTTTACGCCGACAAGGGCAGGAAACCACTAGAGCTCCAGGTTGGGGAGCGGGTACTACTCAAAGTTTCACCCTGGAAGGGTGTAGTTCGTTTTGGTAAACGCGGCAAACTTAACCCACGATACGTTGGACCCTTCGAAGTCATTGAGAAAATAGGCAGAGTGGCCTACAGACTGAACTTACCAGCCGAACTCGGTGCAGTTCACAATGTTTTTCACGTGTCGAATCTGAAGAAGTGTCTGTCAGATGAGACCCACGTAGTTCCTCTGAAGGAACTCACTATCGACGAACAGTTACGATTCGTCGAGGAACCAGTCGAAATCACGGACCGGGATGTTAAGGTCCTCAAGAGCACTAGAATACCTCTCGTCCGAGTTCGTTGGAACTCACGTCGCGGCCCAGAGTTCACCTGGGAGCGCGAAGATCAGATGAAACAAAATTAACCCCAACTGTTCGCAAACAGTACACCCACTACTGAGGCCGAAGCTACGGAATTTCGGGACGAAATTCCAGATCAACGGGGGGTGGATGTGATACCCCAGGAAAACCAGGAAAACCATACAACTTAACTAGCTTCCTCAGTGAGTGCTTACCAAATTTCGGGACGAAATTTCTTTCAACTTGGGGATGATGTGACAACTCGAAATTTAGAACCTTTCTTGTATCCCGATGTAACATGCTTAAGCGTGTGACTAGTTAACTTGTGTGATTAATGATAAGTGAACCTTTCATGTGATTATGTGTTGTGTTTAATTGTGTGCGTATATGTATGCTGGTATGTATAGTATATGTATATGTTAAGTGAGCCGAGAACCATGAACACAACTCGAGACCATGCGGTCTCGAGTGAACAGTGAAACAATGGGCCGGATGGGCCATACACCCCATTTTAACCCAACCGAAAGCCCATTAGGGTGCACTACTTGGAACTAGTATTTAACCCATGTGGATAGCCAACATCACCATTTTTGAGCAACCCACACTCTCCCACACACACACACTCTCCTACCTCCTCCCTCACTAAAACCCTAGAAGCATCACCACTCCTCTCCTTCTTCTCGGATTCAACCGACAACCACAAGGACCCTCGGATCAACTCGCACACACCCCTTTCGGAAGCTTCAATCTTCACCACTACCTCTCTAACCGGTTAGTGATTCATGTTAGATGTTGTGTTTTGGTTTGATGATGATGTATGATGAAGATTATGTGACAATATGTTTACTTGCTAAGTGTTATGCATGATGAATACACCCTCCTTGAGTAATCGGTTCATAAGTATTTCATGTTGTATGCTTATATTCGGTTGATGATGATTATATGATAATGTATTGATTATGTTAGGATGAATAATGTATGCTTAACTATGAATGAGGGTTATCGGTTCTATATAGGCTTAAATCCGAATGGTTTGGTTATGTTTAGGAGGGTTGTGTTCAATGAAATCGGATTAACACATGTGGATGACAAATCCTATATAAGTATGCCATTGTATTGATTAAACATAATAGATGTATGAGCCGATGATGTTACTAACTTGATGAATTACTTGAATATTTGAAGAACAACATGAATATGATATGAATGTGCTATGAACATTTGAATAATACTTGTTTGATCCATTTTAGTAAATTGTTAGACAAGAAAACATGTTTATGTGGGTAGTACAAACTGTTTCATGAAATCGGTTTTCCATTGGATAGTACACTGTGCAAAATCAGCTGATGTCCAGTCGAGACCCTTGGTTTCGACTCGAGACCACGCCACACCCACACAAAACAGCACAACTCGAGATCGTGGTTGCGAGTCCTGTTGCGACTCGAGACCGTGACCATGATAACCCGAGACCATGTTTGCGAGTCCAGTTGCGACTCGAGACCACTCCATGCATGACCCGAGATCACCTTGGTTGCGACTCGAAACCTTGTGGACTACAACTCGAGACCGCACAGTCTCGAGTAGAGACCGTACAGTCTCGACTCGAGACCACACACTTGTGCACGCTGAAGTGGACTTGCACACTATTACGGGCCTAAGTAATTGGGCCGAACGGGTGGGCCTTATGTGTTACTGATTGAATGTGAATGTTGTTGGGCTGCCGTGAATGATACTTGAATGCAATGTGCTAGAAACATACGTGTACTACTTGAATACGAACCTGATTTGTATGATACAACTATGATAGGACGTGAGTGACCACAATATTGCTTGATTGACCTTTCTGTGTATCTGCCGAGCAAACCAAGGTGAGTTCACACCCTCTACAAAGCATGGGATTCCCAGGGGTCGGGAATTGGGGTTAAGGAACATGGGTTCCTCGTCCTCCTTGGGTAGGACAGCAATGGTTTAGGAATGTAATTCCTCGTCCTCATGGACAGATAACTCGTACTAGACCAAAACTCTATCACGAAGTCCCTCCTTTTTATATCGACTTAATCGCCGGGCCAATGGCGAGCGGGTCATTAGTTAGATAGCGTTATTTAGGTCTGACAAACCTCACACCGTGCCGCAGAGGACGGGCGTGAACTAATGGATCTGGGGCACGTCAATGATGATAGACATTGACAGTTTCAGGGCACATAAACATGACTACAGTCAGCAGTCGATATGGTAACGAGTCTAGTGTATACATGGGGTAGCCCCCACGGCCGAAATGCCAGATAACTAACACGGGGTAGCCCCCACGGCTGGATTGCCAGAGTAACCGGGAATAAACAAGTCACGTTTTTAACTATGGGGTAACCCCCACGGCAGGATTGCCAGATAAAGGAAACTGTTTTCGAAACAACTTAAAACGAACACCCAACCGTGAACTCACTCAACTTGTTGTTGACTCGTTACTACATGCTTTGCATGACAATAGGTACTCAGCTGGAGCTTGCATGGAAGAGAGTCGTTGTGGGACATGGACGGCTGTGTGCCATGTTAAACTTTGAAACAATTAAACTTTTGATTTAAGACTTATGCTTCCGCTTGCAACTTAAAATTATGTTTTGTTTGAACGCAATTGCCAAGAGTCCCCGGCAGCGGGGCCAAAAACTTGATGTGCTAAAAAGTAGTTTAATAAAATTAACTAAATTAACCTAATTCTAGACTCTAAGTAATAATCTAGACTCACTAAGACACACTAAACTACAAACCGAAAAGTGTACCGATCGACTCTAGTATAGCTACTGTAAGTCCGGATATCGAACCCACGAGACTCTATCGAACTACGTTAATGACTCTATTTAGGCTAGACTGACACGGACTGAACTATTTTTATGTTTTAAAGGGGGGGGGGGGGTTATAAAAATCCAAAGAAAGCAATTAAACTAAATTAACTAGAACGAATTACTTTGGGCTTTTACTCAGACGGTGGAAACACTACCTAGACTCGAATCCTGGTTGCTTTTAGTTTTGGATTTTATTTGAAAGTTGATTATTATGGACCGGGATCATAAGATTCTAAACCTCTCGAGTTACCAACTAAGCCTCCTAATCCTTCTCAAGAGTACATTAGGGCACCCTAAAGGCTGTTATAGTCACCGGTAAATTAGGTTCCTTGTCAGGACCTCTAATGATTTATGAAAGTACCCTACAAGACTCTCTCCGTTTCGGGACTCAAGTCAAGGATAAATTTGGGTTCTTAACTAGACTTGTTAGACAGCAGCTAATTGGTTTACTTCCTAAGAAGGACCCACCTTACAGTTTAATCGCTTAGACCTAACAATAACGTCGCGCCTTTCAACTATTGAGAGTTAGTAGAACACTTGATTTTATAAGATTACCAAATATTGCTTTTAAGGTCTATTACGTATTCAACCCTAAAGATTCATGATTTATTATGTGATATAGACACTCACCAAGATCTTAGAACCTAACACAACTCTATTATGTGATAAAGACCGTCATCAAGAATTATGTAAAGCAATAAACAATACTCAAACACAATCAAGTATGCATACACATCTAGCTAATAATCAAATCGCCTACAATACATAAATAAATCCATAAATATCATAAATTCATAATAAAAATCCAAACTTTATGCAACCATTCATCTTGTCTAGGTAGTTAAGGAAAACTAGCCAATCAAAGTCATGGAAACAAGCATAAACAGAGTATTTTTAAAGAAACAAAACATAGTCAAAGAGTAAGAAACACAAGTGAAAACACCTTGATGTTAGGTAGATGACCTGAATGATTCTCTGAACTTCCAACCTTCAACAGACAGCTTCGAATGCTCAAAAAACGCTTCAAACTCAGCTCCAAATTCGCCTCAAAGTTTGCGTAAGTTAGGGTTCTTTGATGTTTTAATATGTATTGCTAATTCTAAAGTTAGTTGTCTCATTGAAGATTTCATATAATGTTTATTGACGACACCACTCTCTCACGCCCCGCGAGAGAGAAATGGTACTTGGTCGCGGGCCGCCACCGGCTCACTAACATCATCAAATCCATACGTCTCTCGCCACCCACGAGAGACTCCATTTTCTGTATCACGGCCCGCATGAAACCTTTTTTTCAGTGTTTTAATTTCGTTTCAGCTCCCGAGCTCTCCAACACGTTCCAGGACTTGACTTTTCCATATTTTAACTCGTTTTATGCATTTTCCAGTAGTTTCAAACGTTCAAGACTTGCAAAACGCAATTGGATCAAAAGTACGCTAATTCTAATGAAAACTAAACTATAACTAACGAAAAACTATACAAACTATACACGAATAAAGGATGTATTTTACAATACATCACAACGTCAAAATGTTATAGCCTATGCCTCTAGACAACTTAAGAATCATAAGGAGAATTATTCAACCCATGATCTAGAGTTAGGAGCCATAATTTTTGCCCTTAAAATTTGGAGACACTATCTTTACAGTTGTAAGTTTACCATTTTCACCGATCATAAGAGTTTAAGATATGTTTTTGGGCAAAAGGAGTTAAATATGAGACAGAGACGCTGGATGGAAATTCTTAGTGATTATAATTGTAATATCCAGTATCATGCAGGAAAAGCTAATGTAGTAGCTGATGCTTTAAGTCGAAAGTATCATGAAAAGCCAAGACGAGTACATTCTCACAAATTACATCTACAGGTAGATTTAAACGAGCAAATTAAAGAAATGCAGGAATCAGTAATCAAGGATGAACAAGGAACAGATGGAATTTGGAGATTCCATAAGAAAAGGATTTGGATACCCAAACAAGGAAACCAATGCCACGAAATATTAGAGGAAGCCCATAAGTCTACGTATACGATACATCCTGGTAGTAGTAAGATGTATCAAGACTTAAGAAAGAATTTCCGGTGGATAGGAATGAAAAAGGATATAGCAGCCTATGTTGCCAAGTGTATAACATGTTCACAAGTTAAAGCCGAACATCAGAAACCCTCAGGTTTATTGCAGCAACTAGAAATGCCTATATGGAAATGGGAATTGATAACAATGGATTTTGTTACCAAATTACACAAGATGCGAAAAGGAAATGATACAATCAAGGTGATTATAGATAGATTAAACAAGTCAGCTCATTTCTTACCAATGAAGGAAACTTTCAGTATGGAACAATTAGCCAAGTTATATGTAAATGAAATAGTTTCATTACATGGAATTTCTTTATCTATTGTGTCTGATAGAGATAGCCGTTTTACTTCTCATTTTTGGACTAGTTTCCAAAAAGCAATGGGAACCAAGTTAAATATAAGCACATCTTATCATCCTCAAATGAATGGACAAAGCGAAAGGACAATTCAGACAGTGGAAGATATGCTTAGAGCTTGTGTAATTGATTTCGGAGGAAATTGGGACGATCATTTACCATTAATAGAATTTTCCTACAATAACAGCTATCATACCAGTATCAATGCTGCACCATTCGAAGCACTTTATGGACGAAAGTGCCGAACTCCAGTTTGTTGGGCGGAAATTGGAGAAAAGCAACTGTCTGGACCAAAGATAGTACAAGAAACAATGGACAAGATTATTCAAGTCAAGGGAAGACTAAGAGCAGCACGCGATCGACAAAAGAGTTATGCTGATAACAGACGAAAACCATTAGAATTCCAAATAGGAGATAAAGTATTATTAAAGGTTTCTCCATGGAAAGGAGTGGTTAGATTCATCAAAAGGGGAAAGCTAAGCCCCAGGTATGTTGGACCCTTTAAGATTATTATAAGAATAGGACCCGTAGCTTATCAGCTACAACTTCCAGAGGAAATGGTAGGAATACATGATGTATTTCATGTATGTAATCTCAAAAAGTGCTTAGCAAATGAATCGTTAGTGGTACCTCTTAAGGACATAGAGGTAAATGAGAAACTTAAGTTTGTAGAGAAACCCCTACAGATTTAAGACAGAAAGATCAAGAATCTCAAACACAAGAGATTAGTTTTAGTCAAAGTAAAATGGGATTCCAAGAGAGGACCAGAATACACTTGGGAACTCGAATCAGAGATGCAGAGGAAGTATCCACACCTGTTCCAGTAGACCTTGAGGACGAGTTCTAAAACAAGGTGGGGAGGATATAACAACTCTCCCAAAATTCTTAAAACACCCCTATACATCCTAAAATACACCCCGTATACGAAAAACGGCCCTGAAATACCTTTATTTTATAGAAATTAAATAAAAAAAATCTGGTAAGTTCCCGCGGGGCGCGACAAGACTTCTTCATGTTTGTCGCGGGGCGCGACCGAGTGATAAGTGGCGGAACCCCGGGGTGCCACGTAGCACGACACCCGGCGAGCCTATAGTGGTGACTAACCTAAGCTAGAACCTAGCCTAGGCTCTCGCGGGCCGCGAGAATGATAGAAGTGGCAGTCGCTGGCCGCGACCCACTGTTCGATCAGCAATATAAATAGGGGATCTCGGCTTCAATTCCAAACGGTTCAAAACAACTTTCTCTCTCAAAATTTCTTAACAGTAGAAATAATTCCCGGGCATAATACCCACTAAAAAGCGAAGCTCTACCTCGATGTAAGTATTATAACCCCTGGTTACGTATTAGTTACGCTGCCCGATTGATCTAGTACTCCATAACGCATGTCAAGGCTCTGCCTGACTCAGTCGTTGGAGTTCTGTCTCAGGGATATAACTAATGTAAATTGGGTTATTATACTAACACGTGTGCATTGTTTAAATTAATAGATTATAACCAGGACATCACTAGGAAATACCTAAAATAGCAATGTAAGTAATTCCTCTTTTTGTAAACTGTTTTTACAAAACCTTAATTATTTAAATTTACAATTCACAGTGATTGAGTATTTGTAAATCTACAATTATCGTCGGTATGTTGGGGTTTTGTATACGTAACTTGTTACTGCACTGTGAGTAGTAGCATGACCACAAGTCAGGATTGACAGTACCATGGGTGGTAATTAAAGTAGATGTAAACAAATGTAATTGCGGGTTGCCCTCAATGCTGTAAAATGATAAAACTTGTTTTGATTAAACTGGAATTCACTCACCAGTATTTTCCACTGACAAAAAAGTTTTAAACGCGTTTCAGGTAACAAAATGTGAAAGCCAAAAAGAAGCCAGCTGTAGAGCACTGAAGGCTTGGAAAAGTGGCTATAAAAGTTACCTAAATAAAGAAGAAGTTTTATTTCAAAAAATTACGGTTTATCCCTATAAACATATTGTAATAGAAACTCGGGATTTTCCCATGTGTTTATTATTATAAAAATGTGGTGTTTTACTCTGATAAACTATTTCCTAACTTCGGTCCTGATGAAATTTCCGCTGCCAAATTAATAAATACCGATATCACCCGCTCTGCGAGCTCGCGGCCGCCCGTCTCCCGGGGTAGGGGTCGGGGGTTGCGATAGAAAACCATAAAAGTGAATATCTTGTTCAGTTGGAATCGACGTGGTACCGATATTGTTGGGGAAATATCAATTTTGTTCATTACAATACCAGTACAGTACCAACACTCTTTATAGCTTAAGATATAAAAAAGTACTTTGTATCGCTACAGAAGATGTTCGCATGGTGTCGATATGGTTCGTCATGATAAAAAAGACTCCATTACATTTGACCCGTTAAATTTTGAATAAAAATTTTATCTGTACGTAAATAAAAAATAAGCGGTATAACTAAAATAGAAAATCATAAATCATAGTTTCAAAGGCCTGTAACTGAATTAAATGTAAATGGAGAGTTTTAGCATTAAAATACAAGAAGAACATGCTTAGCAATCAAATGTATTTCATGTAAATCACTATGTTGAATTAATGAGGTGATCCCTTGACGAAGGTAAAGTCTTGGTTAGGGCCGAAGGACGTATGGTATAATGGGTTTTACAGATAAAGGATTATAACTGTAATTATTGAAGTTAAAAGGTATCTATTGCAATTCGATACAAACACAAAGACGAAAAGTGTAATTTACCCTTTAATATATAGTAGTGTTACTATTCATAAGAACGATTTTTTAATATATAGATGATTCGATACAAACATAAAGACGAATAGTGTAATTTACCCTTTAATATATATGAGTTGAGTTATTCTACAACGGAGTATAAAAATAAGAAGTGTAAGAAGCCGCTATAGAGTGACAAGTGTCCCAAAAGAAATCAAGTGTAAAGGGTAATTTTGTCAAAAAGAATAAAAAGAGTATGCACATGCAAGTCACATGCTATTTCCCCCTATTTTTTAAACGTCCATAATTTTTTATACGTCATTTGTTTTAAAAAAAATTATACCACAAAATCGAGCGTCTTTTTATCTTTAATATGAGTACCATATTGTTATATTTAGAAATAAATTCGAAAACCCAGTTGCGTATTACACAATGGACATAACATAAAACATAATGAGTATCAAACTAAAAACACAATGGAAAGTAGACTAAAAACACAATTGATGACAACAGATAAAAGATACATGGACATAACGTAAAACACAATGAGTATCAAACTAAAAACACAATGGAAAGTTGACTAAAAACATGATTGATGACGACAGATAAAAGACACAATTAGTGAGAGCAAATAAAAGACATAATGGACAACATACTAAAACACAATAGACAATAGATTAATACACAATGAACAACAGATTAAAACACAATGGATAGAAGAATAAACACAATGACCAAAACCTATAACACAATATATAGAGTAACCAAATATAACACCGTCTTTATTGTGTCATAAATTGTGTTATAAGTTTTGATAAAAACGCAGTGGCCTGAACCCAAATTAACATTGTGTTATAAGTTTTGATAATAACACAACGTATAAAAGCTCTAGTAAAAATGTAATGAACAAAACACAGTTAAAAGACACAATGAAAAGACACAATGATCTCAACCTTTAATACAATGCAAAAAAACCAGTAAAAATGATTTTTTTTTATTTTATTTTTATATAGCAATATCATACTCATGTTAAAGATAAAAAAAACGTTTGTTATTATGGTGAACTTTAAAAAAAATGTCGTATGAAAAAGTTATGGACATTTTAAATTGATGGAGTGAATTGACATGTGTCTTGCATGTAGAGAGAGAAAGTACATAAATATAGGATTGTTTTTATACTTTTCCATTATCTTTTTTTCTTTAAAACTAATCTCAACCCTCTAAATCTTAGATCAATGGATCAAAATCCTTCTTACCTTCTTATTTATTTTTCCTTTATATTTGATCCTAATCCTAATATATGTAGTGTTACTATTCATAAGAATGGTTTTTTAAAATATATATATAATTTTTTCTTTAAAACTAATCTCAACCCTCTAAATCTTAGATCAATGGATCAAAATCCTTCTTACCTTCTTATTTATTTTTCCTTTATATTTGATCCTAATCCTAATATATGTAGTGTTACTATTCATAAGAATGGTTTTTTAATATATAGATAATTGGCCAACGAGCTTGGACCTGAATAAAACACTTAAACACTTAAACTTGTGGATTGAGCCATGGTTAAACACTAACTTAAAAGCATATTGATTGGGCCATGTAGTAACCATTCGGTTCGGTTTGGTTATTTCGGTTACAGCTTGGTTATTTCGATTTTATGCTAACCCTATTCAAACTCCAACAACTCACACCTTCGTCTACCCACATGTAGGGTAACCTCGGTGTTCCAGCGCTCTCGTCAACTACTCAACACTCGCGGAATTAACTAACGATGATTAGCAAAACCGTGAGTATACTCGAACGCCCCTTTTCCATTTTACACTTTTGGGTGCAATATGTTTACTTATCAACCTACATAGTTACACTTACTTTTTTATGCAATCACACAAACAATCCAAACATGCATGCTAATACGTTATACTTGATTCGTGTTTCTGGAACATTCTTATGTGATAAACTTGTCATTAACTTCGTACGAGCCTCCCCTTAACATGTATAGCGCTATAGGAGTAACGCACCGCCCGTATTCCTGTGGTAATGTTAAGTTTAAACACTTGCGGTAACCTTTGGTTTGACACTTTAATTGCATGCCAGTTGTACGTAAATCTTGATAACTAGGTTTGCCATGTGGATTCGTTTAAATCATTTTTTATACTTATGTTATATTAAACTTGTATACTCGCCAATACATTTTGTATTGAACTATACTTTTAAACATGTTGCAGGTTGATGATGTTGATATTGACGAAATCTACTAGGGATGCCTTAGAATCTCATTTAGAAATACTAGATATGTTGGTGTACTTGTTATATTTTGTTGTATCATTTTGAACGATGTTGTACTTGTTTCTTGTATCGATGGTGTATTTTCATTTCAAGTGTTGTACTTTGATTTTTCATGTATTGTACTTGACAATCTTTGTTATGAAATGAAATCAGTTTTTGAATTAATTATTGTTGCAATAGTGTTAGGAAGTCTCGAACAATCTCGTTTTCGTCTCACTCCGGTGTTTTCACCATCGGTTGGAGTGTGACATAAATAAGGGAGGTTTTAGACCTCTATCTTCATGAAATAAACCATAACATAAGCCCCACAACATGAGTTTAGTCGGGGACAAAGCTTGGTACAAGATTCCCACAAGATGAATGTAAACAAGAACAAGTTGTAAAGTTAAACAAAACATAATTTTGAACTCACTTTAGAACCTCATATAAGTGGTGTACCACTTTGTTACACCTTGGTGAACATTGGGTAACATCCTTAGAGGTTTTCCAAGGAGATTGAAGTAAGAAATAGTGAAGAAAGATGAAGGGAAATGAGTTAGAACTCACTTTGAACACAATGAGGTTTCTACTAAAATGTAGAATTTCTTGAGAGAATTAAAGGGATCTGAGAGTGTTGTAGATGTGGGAAAGTGTTTGTGAGTTGGGGATGAGGCATATATATAGTGGAGCAATTAGGGTTTGAGTTATTATGGAGTTAGGTGGGGGTTAAGAGGTTGAAAAGTGGGTTTAATGGTTAAAACCGCGAGCTGGGCATGACTCTGCCCGTGAGAGTCCTCTTGCGAAGCGTAAGACATATGTCTTGCGGTCCGTAAGACATACCAGAAAACTAAATTTCATTTTAATCCCTGATTGTTGGTGGTTTGGTTATATTATGTAATAAACTCATAGGTTAGGTGTTTTTAGGACATTTTAGGGTAGGTATAAACATGTGTATGATATGCATCTGTATGAATAATGTTCCGATCATAAAATAAGTAATAATAAGTATGGTTCGGTTTCGTATAATTACGCATTTATGATTGATTAGATATCACGTATGTATGAACAACAAGTATGATTAAAAAGGTGTTTCCCTTATGATCAAAGTCTCGAGATTACAAAGATTAAAGCCAAGTACGAATACAAGCTTGCTAAAAATAGAAAGTATGAAATACGGATCGTTACACAGTAACGCACATGTTATTTGATATTGTATTAGGAATTATTGTTTATACCCAAATAATATATTTTATATTATTAAGTTGGTATGTTCGGGGTCAAATTGTCGGTGCTTTTTTGCTCGGGTTATTTTTTACCATATTAATACCATGTATAAATAAAAAAAATATTTAATATTACTTTTAAAAAATAATATTTTGAGAAAACCACAAGGACTAAAATAATATTTAACTCATTATTTAACCTTGGCTGAAATTTTTGAAAGAGAAAAAGGTGGAATAGAAGATACAAACGAATTTGATAAGAAAACAAATAAAATAGCCTAATGAACGAAACAAATCTTAAAATTGTACTTGTCAAAATAACCATTTGACTTTGGATTTTACCGTTGCTTTTAATTTTTGAAAAAAAAAACAACCGTCAACATGCTACCATATTGTAATGACGCACCAAAGGGCGTGTATCTACCCTCTTCTACGTGACATGGGTCCAAACTCCAAACCAATGAACACACTACACAGCGAACTATAGAGCCATCATCTTACTTCGTATTTTTTTTTTGAACGGCAAACTCACTTTATATATATATATATAAAGAGCCAGCAAGAAACTGGGAGTACAAAAACAGAAAAAGGAAAAAAACAGAAAGATGACAACAAAAACACATTACATCAAGCCTGAAACGTCGAACATCTTCCATTCCTCCCAGCTAATCGAACCGAGGTTGGATCGGTTATTAATCCACATAAAAGCATCTTCTTTTATCTGCTCCATTGTTTTAACTATAGGAATAAACTTCCCTTCAAACACCTTTTCGTTTCTGGCTCTCCAAATTCTCCACACGACTGCCATAGCCGAAGTGTAAACAATCTGTTTCCAATTTTTGCTTCCGGGCTGATTAGAAAGAAACACGGACAGGTCCTTTAAGCTGCTGATATCGGCTAGGAAAGAAATCTGTAACCAAGAAAAAAAGTTCCACCAAATACACCTTGACCAAAGACATGAAACGAAAATGTGTTCCGGGTCCTTTATACCGATACCGCATCTAGGACAGGAATCATCAACTAACTGAATTATTCTTCGAATCAACCCGGCTTTGGAAGCAACTTTACCGAGAATGGCTCTCCAGTGAAGATAGTTGATCTTTGGGGGGGGGGCAGCTATTCCACCTGCAAATAAACTCCTCAGCATGATGATCCACAGTCGCCGCTTCAAGGTCCAATCGGACTTGCTTAACCGAGTATGAACCGTTCGGGTCTGAACTCCATTTCCATGATCCCCCATCCTCAACGATATTCTCCAACAGGTTTACACCAGATTTAGCCATGTCTTTCTCCACGGAGACGATGCCTTCCAAACAGCTGGAACCGATTTTTTTAGAGGAACAAATGGCTGAGAAGAAGCTCCGTTTCCCTTATGAATAGCGTTCACCACCGCTGCCCAAAGTTGGTTTGGGTGCTCTTTGTAACGCCACCACCATTTGGCAAGCATGTCTTGGTTAAAAGCTTTGATATCCCCGAGACCCATACCCCCCTTTTCTTTTAGACTTCATAAGAAACTCCCAACGAATCCACCTCAATTTATGGCCCGAGTTTGTCTTACCCCATATGAATTCCCTTCTAATTTTTTCCATCTTATTAAGAACACACTTAGGGGCGGAAAAGAGAGAAAGAAAATAAGACGGGAGACTACCAAGCACCGTCTTTGCTAGTTGCATGCGGCCCGCAAAAGAAATATGACGCGCTTTCCATTTGGAAAGTTTACCGGAAAATTTCTCCAACACTGGTTTCCAAAAAGGCGCTCTTTTCATATTAACTCCTATAGGGATACCCAAATGCGTAAAGGGAAGAGAACCCGCTTCACAGTTTGCCAAACGAGCAAAAGAAGCTACTTCCGACTCGTCCACTCCAATGCCAAAGAGTTTACTTTTGCTCCGGTTCACTCTAAGACCCGTAACAAGGCTAATCCACCTCAAAATACGGTTTAGAGCGACAATGTTGTGTTCCGACCACACGCCAAAAAAGAGAACATCATCCGCATAACATAAGTGGGAGATGTTCGGACCGCCGTTAGGAAGTTGCCATCCTTGGAAAAGTCCCAAATTGCACGCCCTTCTCATGAACATACTAATGATCTCCATGGCGATGATGAAAAGAAAAGGGGAAAGCGGGTCCCCTTGTCTTAAACCCCTTTTATATTTGAATTCTTTAGTAGGCGAGCCATTCACCAAGATCGAACCCATACCCGAATTCAAACAACCTTTCATCCATTCTATCCATTTCTCGGGAAAATTCATCTTATCCAACATTCTAAAAAGAAATTTCCAACTAATGGTGTCGTATGATTTTTCGAAATCGACTTTAAAAATCAACATCTTCGACTTTGACTTCTTTGCCCACCCTACCATTTCACTAACAATGAGGGGACTATTCAAAATATTGTGACCCCCCACGAAAGCCGATTGATTAGGGGACGAGATATCGTTGATAACCGATTTTAGCCTATTGGCCAAAACTTTGGCAAGGATTTTGTACATAGACCCCACCAGAGAAATAGGGCGGAATTTAGAGAGATCTTGAGGGTCGGGAACTTTGGGGATTAAGGCCACGAAAGAAGAGTTGCACCCTTTGCTAATTAAACCAGTCTGGTGGAATTCATCCATCATACCTAACACCCAAGGTTTAACCTTCTCCCAGAAGACTTTGAAAAACTTTAAAGAAAACCCATCCGGACCCTGAGCCTTCCCTCCATTACAATTTTTTATGGCAAAAAAAACTTCTTTTTTCGAAAACCGATCACAAAGAGCGAGACCCCTTTGCCTCGAGACGCAAGGAAGATCAAACTTTTCGAAATCCGGTCTATTCCTCATAGGCTCCGAAAACTGCTTAGCGAACCAACATTTGATGGCTTCCTTTAACTCCACCGGGTCCGATATGAAGCAGCCATTAATAAATAGACTGTTGATTCTATTTCTGGCCAAATTCAAGTTAACCGATTTATGAAAAAAACTGTTGTTTTCGTCCCCAAATTTTAGCCATCTGATTCTCGCTTTTTGTTGCAAATCTTTAGCCTTGATCGTTTCTAACTTATCAACTAACTCACGAAGATCTGCTCTGGATTTTTTTTCCTCATCTGATAAAGGAACCGAAGCCGCTTTGGTTTCCAAAACATATATTTTATCCACCAGATCATTTAATTCCTTAGCCTCTGCTGTTTTGGTTTGCTTTCTCCAGACTTTAAGATCAGACTTTAATTTTTTATGGAGGCCAGCAAACTCCTCATCTTTTCTACCTCCCAAGGGGGCATTATTAACAGCAAGATCTACTATCTCGGCCAGACGCCTATCCCCTAGCCAAGAGTTGAAAAATTTGAAGGGGATAGGTCCGAAATCGGTTGAAACACACGACAAAGAGATCGGGCAATGGTCCGAAAAACCTTTTTTATGAACTTCCAGCATCGCAGTCGGCCACAATGACATAAATCTATCGTTCACAAGGAACCTATCTAATTTACTCATTTTGACATCTAAGTGACCAGAAATAAAAGTAAACATACCTCCCCCCATAGAGTACTCCAGAAGGCCGGAATTGGATATGAAACCGTTAAAGGCATCCGTATGACCTTTCTCAAATCTGGAATTAACCCGTTCAAATTCCGATCTCACATCATTGAAATCCCCAAGCAGAATCCAAAAGTCATTCGGGTTTAAGAGAGCCGAGATTTCCCCCAGAGCGATCGACGAAGAAGGGGATCATTTGGAGCATGCAGGTTTAGCACGTTTACCGTGCCATCAATACCCGATATACAACCCGACAGCAAAAGAAAACGCTGACACTTAGAGACATAAGAGACTTTGAATAAATCTGGGTTCCAGATGGAGACGATCTCACCAGATCTTCCAACCGACTCCACAAAATCGAAGCTAAGGTTAGAATTATCCCAAAATCTACGAATCTCATGCTCGGACAAACACTCCTGGTGAGACTCTTGCAATCCGATAAAATCAGCCTTTACCTTCCTTTTTAACTGCCTGATCCAATTCCCTTTCTGAAAATCGGAAACTCCATTGATGTTTAGGGAGATAAAATTCATTGTAAACCTGAGTACGCCGCTTCCCCATGAACTATCTTTCTCACCTGGTTCTCGAACCCTTTAACGTCGATGCCCAAGCAAACACCCACTTCCAAAGTGTCAGAAACTTCCGCTTCAAAATGGTTTTGCTCACCTACCCCCACCGACACTCCAATCGGATCTGACCCCTTCTGCACCTCTGTTTCTTTTGCCAAAAAATGTTGTTTCTCCTGTCTGAATATATCCTCAATATTAAATGGGTCGGACCCTACCGAACCTTCCACATCCAAATTAAGATCTGGTAAATGATTCTCCTGGGCCATTTTGGAGTTAAACTTTTTATTGGGCCTTGTAGTAATTAAACTGGGCCACTCTACCTCATGTGGGCTCTCATTATTGAAGGCAGGAGGAGAATGCTGCCTCTCGGGTCCCACAACATCTTCTCTCTCATCATCATGAAGCGGCTGAGCTCCAATTCCAAGATCCCCTAGATCCACGTTTCCATGCACTACTTCCTCGTGAAAAGAAGACATGCATCCGTTCCTCTCCTCCATTCAGGAACTCGAACCGTCTTCTCCTTTATCGAAAAACTCACGTCTCCCGGCCACGTATGACGAACCAAATTCTGACGACCTCATCGGAGAACCTGGCTTCAATAACGACTCGTCTAAAAAGTCTGGGTACCACTGCCCTGAGATCTCTTCCACCCAAACTTTGATTATGTGATCTTGCCATGAGAGGTTAATCTCCAAAGATAATTTCTTCCCAGATTGAACCAACACCGCTAACCGATCCTCTGACATATTTCCATTGTTTTCCTCCGCCTCAAATTTAACTAGGAGACGACCGCATCTCTCACCAATTTTATTGAATACGTGCCGATCCCAAAGAGATATAGGAACACACAGAATCTTAATCCAAGTTATTCTTTCAAAAATCGGGGGAATGCCTTCCCAAATATACAATCTTGAAAACCACTTCTCCCACTCGTTTACCATAAGATTACGAAAATTCTCTGCCTCCTCCGGATTATTGAAGCATAAAAGAACCTTGAGACCGCCCAGATATTTTAAACGAAGACCCTCCTCCGTAACCCCTGTAAGATGGACTTTCAGATTATTCAGAGTATCAATATCTTTTACCTCCCCAACTAGGGACTTAAACTCCAGGGATTTTTTTGTCACAGTATTCAAAGGAGGGAGATCAATGGACAAAGCATTTTGACCCAAGTTTGGAGTATGAGGTCCTGAGCTTGTAGCTTTAACCATAGAACTATAAGTTCTAGATCCAGGCCCCACGTTAACCGACCTCCCGGTATCCCTACCGGATTTATGAGTCTTGTCCGGAAAGTGTAGTCTAGAAAACACAGAGCCACGTTCCCCAGAGCGTGAAGTCTCTATCTTAGAGCCATGGCGATCGAATTTTGCTAAACTAACCCCAATAACCGCCCCTCCCATACGAATTTCCTTTAGTTTATCGATCCACCAATCCGGGTTGTTGACGTTAGAGAGTTTTATAAAACCAAAAGTGTTACCCGCCTAATCTTTCTTGGCAGGAACAAAAGCATCTTCTAAAATGTCCAAATGTTTGAAAGCCTGCCACAAAGAATCTCTGTTACAGGAATCTGGCAGGTTGGAAAGAAAAAAGGAAGTGGCATTTTGCAATCTTCGTTCCCTAATGGCAAAAGATTTCTCCTCTTTATAGCTTTTCTTGCTTACAACCGTATTCCAGTCGTCATACTGTTTCTTCCAAACCTTCCTACCCATAATGAAAACGACCAAGGAAAGCGAAAACACCGAAACACCTAACATCGGAACCTTTAAAAGGTTAATGGGATTCGATACGATCTAGCTAAACTATTAAACAATAGCCGCGACCGAAATCAGACCCACTAAGCAATCAAGGGACCGGGTCTTGCCGAGGAAACCAAGAACTAGACGAGAAAAGAAGGAAGAACGAGCAACAAGAAACTTACCGGCCCGGAAGGCGAATGGAGGTAACAGCACCCTAAGATAGAAAGGTAGGTAGCCACAAGAAGGCCAGAGGGCTTCCGGGAACCTAGTTCGCTATTCCGGGGAGATGCACCTCGTCGAGCAGCTTCCGGCGACGACGAGAGGAGGAAGAGAGAAACCTAGGTAGAGAGGTGGCAACTAAGTTGCTGTTGTGACAATATCACAAAACTAAAAAGGGAACTCTCTTTGTTGTTTTGTTTTATGTATAGAATGATCACAAATGATCACGTGATATATCTTACTTCGTATTTATACATAGGGCACATATCACATTCTAATTAGTTAAGAACATAAATTATGCAATGTGTCAACTGCTCACCAATAACTTTGATTTAATAACAATCTCAATAACTATACGGGTAAAGTAAGGCTATATTCAAGATCTTTTTTCTTTGAACGACGACTTTTTTTCGAACTCTGTCATCTATGAGGCTTGAACTCAAAACCTATGACCCTCAAACCCTTTAAATGCTTTACTTTTATGAATAAACTAGGGTTAAGACCCACCCGCGTTGCGGCGCGGGTACATCGTAAATATTGAATGGATTAGTCCAAACGTTATATGATGCATTAACCATATGAAAACACATATTTCGACGTATCCAGTTGAACTCAGTGTAACCTGTATAAGCATTGTGATTGGATCAAACGTAAAGTAAATGGAATTCATATCGAACAATCATAACGTATTATATGTGACCCAACTCATACACAGAATGTAAATAACTGAATTCCTTGATTCATTCAAAAGGATTACAAAAGTATATATAGGTACAAAATTGGAAGCTAACTAAAGAAACAAATCTCCTAAAAGTAATATAATATTTACGAGATATTCACAATACATAAGCCAATAATATGTTGGCAATATTATTGGCTAACACGCCCTCGCAGTTTGAGTCGTATGTAAGCGAAGGCATAAACTGGACCGAAACCGCTGAAAGAGGTGTTTGGGAAGGCCCTTGGTAAAGATGTCTGCATACTGATAGTCAGCAGGAACGTGCAGAACTTTGATAGTGCCAAGTCGGACCTTTTCTCGGACAAAGTGGATATCCATTTCAATGTGTTTCGTGCGTTGGTGTTGAACTGGATTTTCCGCAAGATAAACCGCCGAGATATTATCACAGTAAATAACGGTGGCATGAGTAACAGGGACCCGAAGTTCAAGTAACAAATTGTGAACCCAGCTGATTTCAGCGACAGCGTTGGCGACGCCTCGGTATTCTGCCTCAGCACTAGATCTGCAGATAGTGGACTGTCTCTTCGAGGACCACGAAATTAGATTCGAACCCAAATAAACACAATAGCCCGATGTTGACCGACGTGAGTCGGGACACCCACCCCAATCCGCATCCGAATATGCCGTTAATTTAGCGGATTGAGAGGGGGAAATCAGCAAGCCCTGGGATAAAGTTCCTTTGATGTACCGGAGTATACGTTTGAGAAATTGAAAATGAGGTTCTCGTGGGGCGTGCATGAAGAGACAAACTTGCTGAACTGCATAAGATATATCTGGACGGGTAATAGTGAGGTACTGTAAAGCACCTGCTAAGCTACGATATAAAGACCCATCGGAAAATATGGCACCGTGATCAGCACTAAGCTTTGAACCAACCTCGACCGGTGTGCTAACGGGCTTGCAGTTAGACATGTTAGCACATGTTAGAATATCGGCGGCATAAGTAGACTGTGATAAGAATAAGCCATTCGGCTGTTTCTGAACCGCAATTCCAAGAAAATGGTGCAAGTCTCCAAGATCAGTCATTCTAAACTTAGCGGTTAATAATTTAATAATGCGTTGAAGTAAAGCATCACTAGAAGCAGTGAGGATGATATCATCAAGATATAATAGGAGATAAGCCATATGAGTACCATGTTGATAAATAAATAAAGAGGTGTCGCAAACACTACTTATGAAGCCACACTTGGAAAGGTATCCTGCAAAACGTTGATACCACGCCCGTGGGGCTTGTTTCAAACCATATAAGGATTTATTCAACTTGCATACATACTTTGGGTGTTTAGAGGAGGTAAACCCAGGTGGTTGAAACATATAAACAGTTTCCTTTAGATGGCCATGTAAAAACGCGTTTTTAACATCCAATTGATTAACGGACCATCCTTTAGAAACTGCAAGACTGAGAACCGTGCGAATAGTGGTGGGTTTGACCACCGGACTGAACGTCTCATCACAATCAATGCCAACAGTTTGACTCTTACCATTAACTACGAGTCGTGCCTTGTGGCGTTCAAGTGTGCCGTCAATGTGAAACTTATGTTTGAATAACCACATGCAGCGTATGACAGGTGCATTAGCCGGTCTCGGGACAAGTTCCCACGTGTTGTTGGCCAATAGGGCTTCATATTCATTAGACATGGCAAGGTTCTAGTTAGGATCCGAAAGGGCTGTAAGATGAGACTTAGGGAGGGGAGAGATGTGTATAGAGGTCTCGGTATGTAGTGAGAATTGGGTGCGAGGTTTAAAGATACCCGACTTGGAGCGGGTTTGCATTGGGTGCACTGGTGGTGGTGAGTGGAGAGGATCTTGGTTTGGTTCAGGGTCTAGGATAGAGTGTGTAGGTTGCGTGGCGAGCGGAGGCTGAGAAATGGGATCGGGCGTAGTAGGGTAGGTCGATGGGCCGTGGGTTGGGCTTGGCGGGGAACCTGGTGTAGTGTGGGGTAGTGGGCTGGAAGTTGGGGCAGTGTGTGTGGTGGTGTTTGGATGCGAGGCCGTGAAAGGGTGAGAGTTGGGCGGGTCGTTAATTGGGCCAGAAGTTGGGTTGTGGCGTGATGTTGGGCTGAAAAAGGTGGTTGGATGAAATACGAGGGGGGTAGGGTCAGTTGAGGAGTTATAGGACGGGGTAGGAGATGGTTTGGAGAATGGGAAAAAATCTTCAACGAAAGTCACATGCCGTGAGAATATTGTTTTGCCCGTAGAAACGTCAAGGCACCGATAGCCACGGTAGTTAGCCGGATACCCTAGGAACACACATGCGATAGAGCGTTGTGTGAGCTTATGAGGGCGAGTGGCGGAGGTATTAAGATAACATAAGCAACCGAGCACACGAAGGTGTTCATAGGACGGTTGGCGTTGGTAAAGAAGAGAAATAGGTGTTAGCTTATGGTGAAGTTTGGTGGGTAGAAGATTGTGTAGGTAAGAGGCAGTATGGATTGCCTCAACCCAAAAGGTGGGCGGGAGTGACGCGTGTGTAAGGAGAGTGAACATTATCTCATTTAATCGTCGAATCATACGCTCGGCTTTACCGTTTTGTTGAGATGTGTGTGGGCATGAAAAACGGAATTGTATGCCATTTTTAGTTGCAAAATTTTTGAAGTTGGTGTTATCAAACTCACCCCCCATATCACATTGAAAAGTTTGAATGGGTAAACGAAACTGAGTGGTGACGAATTGGTGAAAATGGGTAAATTTATTAAAGGTTTCGGATTTAAATCGTAAGGGATACACCCACGTGTATTGTGTAAAGTCATCAGTTATCACCATATAATATTTATATCCTGCGTGACTTAAAACAGGCGATGTCCATAAATCACAATGTAATAAAGCAAATGGTAATAATGTATGAGACACAGAATCTGAAAAAGGCAAACGCTTATGTTTCGATAACTGACACGAATGACAATTAAAAGGTAATTTCGGTTTATTGCATGAAATAAAATGTTTTGAACGAAGAAACTCCGTGACTTGTTGACCCAGGTGTCCAAGTCTGTTGTGCCAAAAAGGAGAATCTTTAGTAGAAGCAAAGCAAGCAGTGGCGGAAGCATTTGGTGTGAGCGGGTACAAATCACTCGAACTGTTGTGACGACTCAGGATCGTGCCATCCTTGACATCCTTCACAGAAAAACCAAATGGGTCAAATTCAATAGAGGTGTTGTTATCGATATTGAATTGACGAACAGAAATTAAATTTTTAACTATGTTCGGGTTAAAAAGGACCGATTTCAAGTGTAAGGGTTTTGAGGAAATGGTTAAGGTAGAGGAACCCGAACCCAAAACTGGAACTCTATTGCCATTACCAACAATTATTGACGCTATTGGTGCAAACGTAGAAAAATTGTCAAGTTTATTTTTATCAAAAGAGACATGAGAAGTAGCACCTGTGTCGAAGTTCCATTGATCATCGCCTTGGTCCATGGAGAGAGCTTGAACAGCGTCTGCCAACTGAGTAGGCTGAAGTGGATCTATTTTCGTGACATGTGCTTGTGCGGTACGCGAACCAGAATAACCGTTGGGCTGCAGAGGTGGTCGGGGCTGCCACGGTTGGGTCCACCCTTGGGTCGGGTAAGGACAAGGGGGAGGAGCCCAATACGGTGGGGCCCAATAAGGAGGGTAAAAATGTTGTTGGGCCATTGGTGGATAAAATTGGGACTGATGTGATGCTGGCCTGTTGTGCGATGGTGTAGAGCCGCGCTGGTTATTGCTGTTGGGCCGGCCCGATCGGTTGTTGTTGTTGTTACGCCGTTGAGAAGTGCGCTGATTTGGGTAGTCCCGAGTAGTAACAGAAGGCGGTGGATGGTCACGGGATGGTGGAGTGGTATTGGTGATGGCAGCAGCGACCATGGGGGTGGGTGTAACAGCTTCTCTGGTAGCGATACGCCGCGCTTCAGATTGTAGTTGGTCAATAGCGTCTTTCCATGTTGGGAGAGATTGGTTCAAAATCGATGCAATAGTGTCGTATTCTTTGGGAAGACCACGAACGAGATGGAGAACTCGTTGGTTGTCATTCATCGGGTAATCCACCGCAGCAAGTTGATCCGACAGTTCACGGATCTTTTGGCAGTAGGATTCAAGATTGGGCATGGAAGCCAAGGTCAGATTAGTGAGCTCATGCTGAAGTGCTTGATCCCGAGACCCTTTGTTGTTGACAAACAATCTTTTAACATGTTGCCATGCCTCATGGGCTGTAGATGCATCATTCAAAACCATGGTTGTAAAACAAGGTTTCCAAGGCCGAGTATTCCCCGAGTAGTCGCTACAAGGCAGGCTGCCGAGGCGACTTTCTTTGACTCCGCCTAATTACTCGGAGTCGGTCAAACGCGGCCAGCCTCGGCCAGAATTGGATCTAGTAGGTCAACTCGGGCCTAGTTTGACTTAAATAATAATATAACATAATTTATATGCCTATCATATTAAAGAATGAATATCATTTTCACGTATTTTATTATAAATATTAGTAAATTTGTGTTATTTGACATATATTTAATCTCCAAAAAGTAATTTCTTTATAATTTAACATGTCCAAGTACTCCCCGAGTACTCTAGACTGAGTACTCTCAACTCCCCAGTCGACCGACTAGGGAGTGCCTAGCGACTTTTGCAACCATGTTCAAAACCCTTGCAAGCAATTCATCAGAGAGTGTTCCATATATCCACTGGAGAACAACCGCATCAATCTTCTCCCATGATAGAAATTCTGGAGTGTCTTTATTCGGGGCCGGCGAACCATCGACATGACCGAGCACGTCATACCCTTTCGCATGAAGCAAAAAGAGTTTTGTTGGGATCGAACCCTATCAGAGGAACAGATAATTAAAGCCAAAACTGGGTCAGAGCAGTGGATCCAGAATAAGCAGATGTTACATACAAGCCTCTCCCCTTAAAAGTGGTTTCAACATCTGCTGACCTCCTATCTACTGATCGTACATGCCACTGACCGTTAATCTGCTGCTCTTGTAAAGACTGATAGAAGACTAAAGTCCTGCTGCTTAATCTACTGCCTTGAGTCAAGTACTGCTGATCCGGACAAGCACTGCTGGGTTCACAGCAGTGGAAGGATGCAGCAGCTGTTTAAGTGTCTTTTATGTAATGAAATGTAATAGCAGTAGTTAGTATAAGAAGTGTTTGTATAGATCAGAGGTTAGAGTTTGTTAGGAGGTTAGATGTCACTTTCATGGTGACGTCAGCTAAGATGCTCAGTGTTTTGCTAGTGCCTATAAATAGAACAGTGCTCTGTACTGTTCTATTAGCTCTTTGCAAACTTGTTTTCCTGCACGAACAAACGCTGAGCTCTGGCTGAGGGGGAGTTTGTATTCAAGCATTACTTTGTAATCGTTGTTGAAATTAAATTCAATCATTTGGTTCCTTGTTGAAAATGTCTTGATCAAAGCAATACTCTCATTTGATTGTATGCAAAGTTTGTTTCCATATTAATTCCGCTGAACAACTCATCCATTTCCATTCTAATTCAAACAGAAAATACAATCAAAACCAAACTCAGATCCAACAATTGGTATCAGAGCTAGGACAGTCAAATTTGATTTAACAATCATTTTGACATAAATAGTTCAGCTCAAAATCGTTGATATCGATAGTTTGTTCGTTTGTGTTGAAAAACAGAGCAAGGTTTAATCACCATTAAAGTTGATTAATCAGTGTCTGTAAAACAACCAGGATGACGTCACAATCTCAAGATGATAAGAATAACATTGGCTCACTTTTTAAACCACCCATGCTTAAAAGAAATGAATACAACATCTGGGAGAGAAGGATGGGTCACATCCTTGCTCAACAGAACACTGGATGTTGGAGGTCTGTTGTTTTTGGTCCCCATGTTCCTACGGTGCCAAGTGCTGAGGATCCAAAGAAGTTCGTACCAAAACCTTATGAAAACTATACTGAAACTGATTTTCAAAAATTCGAACTGGATGCCAAAGCATTTAGCATCATAGCATCTGCATTACCAAATGAGATCTATGCTGGACTGTTACATTGTAACAGCGCCAAAGAGCTATGGGATGCTTTGAAGGAACAGTTTGGGGGAACCGAAGAAGTTATTGAAAACAATAGGGAAATTCTGAATCAACAGTATGAAACCTTCTGTCACATTAAGGGTGAATCATTGACCCAACAATTTGAATGGTTTAGTTGTCTCATCAGTGAGCTAAGGCTTGTTAAGGTTGAGTTTCCAAAATCAACCCAAAATAGCTGGTTTCTTAGGTCGCTACCTGATAAATGGGACACAATTGCATTTGTGACTAGAAACTCTGTTGAGTTCAAAGATCTGACCCTGACCCAACTTCATGGTAGACTCCTGACTTATGAAAGGGAGTTGAACCAGAAAAGGAAGTTGCAAGAGTCTGGAAAAGCCACTGATGATTACTCATTCGGTAGCACAGCTCTTCTGGGTCAGGAAGAATCTGGTGGCAGTAGTAAGGAACAGGGTTATGATCATTTCATTGATATAACAGCTGGTGGTAACTTTACCAACCCTGATTCTCACTCTGCAAACTATGCTTTCACTGCAAACACTGAAAACCAGATGTCAGATAATTTGTGCTTTGAACTCAATGATTTAAAACATTTTGATCCCACTGACTTAGAGGAAATGGACATCCTGCACCAATTGGCTTTGCTCAGTGTTAGAACTAGCAAATTCTACAAAAGAACAGGGCGAAAATTCCCAGGTTTACATGGGAATCTGAGGGTTGGGTTGGATAAATCGAAAATCAAGTGTTACAAGTGTAATAGGTTGGGACATTTCGCTAGGGAATGCAGGAGTCAAACTACTGGTCCTATAATCACTCACCCTAGCTCAAATCCTAGACCTCAAAATCAAGGCACTGTGCACTATGCCCAATATACCCCTGCAGCTCATGTTAACGCTGCACATTATGCTGCTGCCCCTGTGCCAGTGCACTATGTCCAAACTACTATCCCACAAATTCAGTACGTGCAAACCCCTGTCCCCCAGGCACAAGTGCAATCTGCTGCACCACAAACTGCTGCTCTAGCAGTGGTACAACCAGATCAACAAAGTTTTTTCACTCAAGGCTTTGTTGACTGGAGCAGTATGCCTGATGAGCTTAGTGATGAAAATTTTGCACTCTATGCTTCTAATGAACCTTCTAATGACGAATTTTGTTTGATGGCATTAGAGTCAATACCAGAGGGGATTGAAACTGAAGGTGAACAGCTAAGTGATGAAACGGTGGATGAGGTGACTGAAGCAGTTGTTAATGCAGTTGCTGGTGAATTGCTGCTGGGAGAAAATTCAGAAACCCTGATTGAACCACTGACAGACCCATGGTCCAAAGAGGACAAAGAAGAAGAGAAAATTGAGAAAGCAGGTGAGAAAGAAGAAAGAGCCGATGATGAAGAAAATCATCAATGTGATTGTGCAATGATGGCTGCTGCCAAGGTATCACCTCAAGTTCTTGAAAAACTGTCTTCTGACAATTGCATTATTGCTTTTGCTAACATCAAAGAGGTAAATGAAAACCTTCGGAATAAAATCTTAACTGATGAAGTCAAATTTGAAAGGTCTTTAAAAGAACTTAAAAACAAATTGACTGAAAAGGAAAAAGAGATCAGCAGTCTGAAAGAAGAACAAAGCATAACCAAAACTCAACTCCAAACTATGGTAGAAAAATACCAAGTTTGCAAAAAGGAGTTGGAGTCCACCCAGATCACCTGTGAAAGATGGGTGGAATCATGCAAAGGGTATGAGGTTATGCTTGAAAAACAGATAAAAAGCAATGTGAAATTTGGTGTTGGTTATAGAAAACATGATGATGAAAACACTGCTTTTGGAAAATCTGTTCAAACCACTGATGTAACCACTGAGTTTATTCCAACAAACAAGAAAGGCCAAGAAGTGAAAATCACTGATAAACTTGGTAACAAAATCACACTTGACAGACCAATGGGATCCTCTACTTTTGAGGAGCTTGAAGATTATCAGTTTAAACCAAAATGGTCTGATGAGTGTGATATTCTTGAAAACTTCAAGCCCATGGACTTTACATCAACTGATGGTGTTAAAGCTCCAAAAGCTAAAGTCATACCTCTCAAGGACATCCCAACAGAGGTTAAAACCTCTGCTGCAAAAGAGTCCAAAAAGAGAAAGAAGAAAGAAAAGATCAATAACTTGTTTTGTGAATTCTGTGAGAAAAGGAATCATCTAACAAAACACTGTTTCCATTTAAAAGCTTATGATTTGAACAAAACAAGTGTCATTGTTTCAGCTGAAAGCTGCATTGTTTGTGGAAAAACAAACCACAAAACTCAAGCATGTGTGTATCTCAAAAACTTTGATGTGAAAAAGAATGAGTACACTGCTAAAACATCCTTGAGTCCATCAACATCATCTGTCAAATTCACCAAAAACCAACCACTGTTTGTGCCAATTCAAACAGCTGTCACAAAACAGCTGAACCAAACATCTGTCAAAAGAGATGTTCAGGTTACTGATGCACCCCCTGCCAATCAGTTCAGAAAAGGCAAGGAAAAACAGTCTTACCAAAGGATTCCACACGTTTATGAGGCCTACAAAAGGCCCTCTAAACCTAAAGTGAACAGACATCCTTTTGGGTACCAACAGGTGATTGGTCAAGACCCCCAACAGTGGTTAGCAAGAAACAGTACTAAAACTGTCCAAACCTCTGACCTAACCACTGTCCATCAATCTGCATCCATCCCAGACACTGTTGAGACCCCATCCAAAGCCCTGTTGGCTTTGGAGACCCTAATGAACTAATCCTTTTACTTCATGTGCAGGGAGCTTCTGCATGCTTTGATAGTCTTTGGTATGTAGATAGTGGAGGCTCCAGGCACATGACAAAATGTAAAGCCCTCCTCAAAGACTTTAAAATCCATGGAGGGGGTGATATATCCTTTGGGAATAATAGTAAAGGGAAAGTTCTGGGGTCTGGTACAGTGCAGTCTGGAAATGTAAAATTTGAAAATGTCAATCTGATAGACAATCTGAAATTCAACCTCCTGAGTGTTTCACAAATGAGTGACAAGGGGTATGGGTCATTCTTCACAAAGGAGTGTTGTAGGATTGTTGGTCCAGAAATGGTCAAAAAGATTGAAGCAATAATAAAAACTGGTCAAACAAAACTTGTTGCTCAAAGAAGTGGCAATGTTTATGTTGTTGATATGTCCAAAGAGTGTCCCAGAGCTGATGCCTGTCTGTTCTCAGCTGCCTATAACAAAGAGACAGAACTTTGGCACAGAAGGCTGGGGCACACAAATCTTAAGACAATCACTGAAATTTCAAAAAATGGTTTGGTGAGAGGCCTACCACAAAAATTGTTTTCATGTCCTGAACATTGCATTTCCTGTTTAAAAGGAAAACAGCATAAAAGTTCTTATAAGTCCATTGAAGAGTCCAAAACAACCCAGTATTTGCAAATGCTACACATGGATTTGTTTGGCCCAGTTCAAGTCATGAGTCTCAAAAGGAAGAGATATTGTCTGGTTATTGTTGATGACTTTTCTAGGTTTACATGGACTTTCTTTTTGCACTCAAAAGATGAAACTGCAGGCATTTTGCAAGACTTTGTGACACAGGTTGAAAAGAAATTTGACCTTCCAGTGAAAAGCTTCAGGAGTGACAATGGCACAGAATTTAAAAATAAGGAGTTGGATGCCTTCTGTGTGAAGAAAGGGATTGTAAGGCAGTACAGCATCCCTAGAACACCAGAGCAAAATGGGGTAGTTGAAAGAAAGAACAGAACATTGATTGAGGCTGCCAGAACTATGCTTGCAGATTCAGGTTTGCCATTAACTTTCTGGGTAGAGGCAGTAAACACTGCTTACTATGTCCAGAACAGAGTTTTAATAAACCCCAGGCACAAAAAGACTGCTTATGAAATTCTGTATAAAATCAAACCACTGATCTCATACTTCAAGGTGTTTGGCTGCCCATGCTTTATTTTGAACTTAAAAGATTCCATTTCAAAATTTGCAGCCAAAATTGATTGTGGTTGCCATCTGGGGTACTCAACCACTGCCAAGGCCTACAAAGTGTTTAATACATGGACCAAGGCAGTGGAGGAGACTTTGAATGTAAAGTTCAATGAACTTTCATCAATGAAAATCCCAGCAAATCCTGCAGATCTGTTTGATCTTGAAAAAATTACTTTTGAAAATACTGCTGCCAAGACTAACAGTGCAGGTCCATTAGAGGATTCAACACCAGACTATGGGTATGAAATCATCATCCCTCAAAGGTCTGTCAAAATGGGAAGAGCATCAGATGTTCAAAACAGCTGTCAAAGCTCAACCACTGCTACCTCAACAGTTGTTGACGAAAGTAGCCCATCAACCAATGCTTCCACATCCTCAAGCACTGCTGACAAAAGTCCCCAAATAGTGGATAAAAGTTAGCATGCGTCCACTTCATTACCTCCCATTCCACCACCTTTTGAAGCCACTGCTGGATCATCAAAGTCCCCAGCAGTGGTTAGCTCAGATGATACACATTTGCAGCCGTCACCAACAAATGCCATCATCCCATACCAAGAAGATTTAATCTACTTGAGATCTCATCCACCTGATCAAATCATTGGCAACATCAATGAAGGGGTGCTCACAAGAAGCCAACCCCAAAACATTTGTCTTTTTGCTGGTTTTCTATCACTCCATCAGCCAGTCAAGTACCAAGAGGCACTGAAAGACAACAGCTGGGTAGAAGCCATGCAAGAGGAGCTCCAACAGTTTAAAAGACAACAAGTATGGGAGCTTGTACCACTGCCAGAAGAGGTTAGTCCCATTGGCACAAAGTGGGTCTTCAAGAACAAAACTGATGAAAGGGGCATTGTTATCAAGAATAAAGCCAGGCTTGTGGTTTAAGGTTACAGACAGGAAGAGGGGATTGATTATGATGAAACATTCGTCCCTGTTGCAAGATTGGAAGCCATTAGACTGTTCCTGGCCTTTGCTGTCAACCACAACATGAAGGTGTTTCAAATGGATATCAAAAGTGCTTTCCTTTATGGTACAATTCAAGAAGAGGTGTATGTTTGTCAACCTCCAGGTTTTGAGGATCCATTTTATCCAGATCATGTCTACAGGCTAAACAAAGCCTTGTATGGCCTGAAACAAGCACCAAGGGCCTGGTATGAAACTCTTTCCAACTTCCTACTCTCAAATGGTTTCAAAAGAGGTACCATTGATAAAACACTTTTTCTAAAATGGAGAGGGAAGGATTTAATGATTGTCCAGATTTATGTGGATGATATCATTTTTGGAAGCACATGTAACACAATGTGTGAAGAGTTTAGAGAACTCATGACAGCTGAGTTTGAAATGAGTGCAATGGGTGAGCTGCAATGCTTTCTTGGTCTCCAAGTTCAGCAAATGCAAAATGGAACTTTCATTCATCAAAGCAAATATGCTAAAGAACTTTTGACAAAATTTGATATGAATGATTGTAAACCATGCAGCACACCCATGGCAACAAATAAGCTTGTCATGTCTGATGAAAAGGATGAGCTGATTGACCAAACTTTATATAGAAGCATGATTGGGTCTTTATTGTACCTAACTGCATCTAGACCAGACATCATGTTTGCAACATGTGTCTGTGCAAGAAGTCAATCAGCTCCCAGAAAATCAAATCTCATTGCTGTAAAAAGGATCTTCAGATACATAAAAGGTGCTCCCACACTTGGTATCTGGTATCCAGCTAATGGGAATATCAAGCTTTCAGGCTTTTCAGACAGTGACTTTGCTGGATGTAACACTACAAGGAAGTCCACATCAGGAGGGTGCCAGTTTCTAGGTGATTGCTTAGTTTCATGGCAAAGCAAAAAGCAAGCAGCTGTTTCAACATCCACTGCTGAAGCTGAATACATTGCTGCTGCAAGCTGTACAGCCCAACTCCTGTGGCTTCAAAATCAGTTGCTGGATTTTGGTATCACTGCCTTAAAGACTCCACTCATGTTGGATAGCCAGGCAGCAGAAAATATCATCAAAAATCCAGTTTCCCATTCAACCACCAAACACATCGACATCAGACATCACTTTGTGAGGGATTGCTATGAAAAAGGTTTGATTTCTCTGCATCATGTCCCAACTAAAGACCAGCTGGCAGATGTGCTCACAAAAGCACTAGATACAGCCACTTTTGAAAGCTTGGTCTCTAGGATTGGCATGCTAAACATGGAATAACAAGCAAAATCTTGTTTTTCTATGAATAAAAGCATTAAAATGTTTTCAGAAAATCAAAAATCCATCCTTAAAAATAGCTAAAAATGAAGTTTTCATTAAAATCCTTAAAAGTCTACCATAACCACTGTTTGTTCAAAAGTCTGCTCTACTTCAAAGTCTGTCCACTGCTGAAAGCCATCCTCTGTTCTCTCATTTCCTTGATAACCTCTGTTGTTCAAAAGCAGTGTCTTATCCACTGATATGCTATCCACTGATAGTGAAAATCATCCACTGCTTCCATTTTACCGTTTAAACCACTGCCTTCATCAGTAACTTTCATAAAAGTACTGTCCTTCATTTCTTCAGAGTTTGGCATGTGGGCAGTACATAGTGGTCAGTACTTTTGTAACCGTTGTCATGTCAGCCTTCACTTTTTCCTCTATAAAACCCCCACTTCACACCAAAAACAGGGTTTTACTGTCGAATTGAATTCTCAAAAATTCTTTTCTCAAAGCAGTTTTTCTTCACACTCCTTCACAAATCTCTTCGATCTTCATCTCCAAAATGACAAAATCGAAGCCATCTACAAAACCCACTTCAAAATCATCGTCGAAAGCGGTCTCTCAAAAGGCCACTACCACTGAAATCCTACACAAACCATCTCACAATCTTCTGGGTCTTCTCACAAAACCCGGCACCACAGAGGCTTTCGACTCCATCATCGACACTATGGCTAAATCAAAGTACAAAACTTTGTTAACAGCCAATGCACCAATTTATTTGGCAACCCAAAGAGAGTTTTGGAAGAATGCAACCCTTGAAACACAAGGAGAAACTGTAACTGCCATCAACTCTTCTCTAAAGGGTAAAAATGTCCAAATCACACCACAGTTAATTTCAGAGGTCTTTCAACTCGAGGATCAGCAAGGTAAAATTTCTTTCCCTAAAAACGAGTTGAAAATTGACTTCATTGAGAGAGGGTATGCTGACACAATGATGATGAAAGCTACCTTACAAAAAGGTTTCTTTCCTTCTGCAACAAGATTTTTATTCCATACCCTCCTAATGTGTGTTTCAAACAAAACCACTTCTTTTAATGAAATACCATTAAAGATTCAAAATCTGGGATATGCTATTCTTCAAGAAGAAAATTTTAATTATTCCCGGGAAATCTTTAATGATTTGGTTAATAATGTTGAAACAAAATCATTCCTACTGTTTCCAAGGTTTCTAAGTTATTATTTTGAAAAGAAATTCAGTAAGGATGATATTGCTGTAATAAACCAAGGTGATTATATTCAAATAAACAGTTTAACTACTGAAACTTTTTCAAGAATGTTAACACCTTGCAAAACACAAGCAGAGGTGCCTGAGCAGATTTTAGCAGCTACCACTGCTCCTCAGGTATCTGCTGCTGAGCCCACTGCTCAAGGTGATCAAAGCAGCAGAACAACTGCTTTGAAACCCACACCTAAAATCACCAAAAAGCCACAGAAAAAGAAAAATTCAAAACCCCCCAAACCAATCAAAAAGGCAACTCTGGAGGATGAGATACCAGAGCATATGCCTGTGACAACACAAAAGTCACAAGAAACCACTGCTGCTTCTTCCTCACAGCAGTTGGTACAAATATCTCAACCCATAACCAATACTCCTCCTGCTTCTTCACAAAAAGAACAGGTTGTACACATAGGGCCACCACATCATGATGCTCTGAAATCACTTGGTTTCATCATCCACAGCTCACTGCCCGGAGCAAATCCTGTTTCTACACCAAACTTCACATCCATAATTCCCTCACCCACTAAACTTCTGTTGGATGCAATTGATTTGAACCAGGCACTAACCAGTCCTTCTCAATCACCTATTAATGAGAATATACCTCAACAACTGACTGGGTCTGATGTATCAATCCTTGCTAACCCACCAACACAACCTGAGGAGGTTACACCCCTTGAGTTACAAGTAACTCTTGGTGGTAATCCAAGTGAAGCAGCCACTACAACTGTTGAACCCATTGATTTACAGTTGGACAGTGGTTACATTAATAAGACTTCCTTGGAGGCAATTCCTTACATAGCACCTCTGCCAACCACCAGTGGATTTATTTATCCGACTGGCAACATCAAACGGTTGTCAAGTGTTGAAGGAAGAAGACCCCAGTACCAAGAAAAAGGGGCATCCGTGGTTAGTGTTTGGAGTACACTCCCTACCTCAACCACTGATAAAACCACTGATAGTGGGAAATCAGATGATCCCATTAAATTGGGTGATGATTTAAAATATCAGGATTTGACTGAACGAATTGAAAAGTTGGATACATCTGTTGCAGATCTTAAAAATATGCTACAGCAGGTGTTGAAAACACAAAAGATGCAATCCACTGTTGTTCCACCTCAAGAACCTGCTCCACCACAAGCTTTTGCTACAAATGAGCTCTGGAACCTTTTCCAACCTTTTCTCCAACAACAAAAAGAAATGGCTGATCAGCAACATGAACTTCATGTCCAAAAGTTGAGAAACATTATGGAGTCTAGGTACAAGAACACTCAAGCAGACATTAAGGCACTCAAGGCCCATTTACTGGAAACCACTGTCACTGCTCCTCCAACAGTACTTTTCATTGATCAACTCCTAGAAGATAATGCCAAAAAGGGGGAGAAAATTCAGGAGTGGAAGAAGAAAGGAATAGATGATGGTCTATACATTGAACCTGAAAAGGATGCAATGACCAGAAAAATTCCTGTGCCAGATGGTAGTAAAAAGGTTGATGCTACTCAAGAAGCACTTGATGAAGGAGTAGCAAGTGTTAAAAGAGATAGAATGGCAAAGGATATTTCAATATGGAATGAGGAGAAAAGAGCTTTCATGGAACTGAATGCGCAAGGTTGTTCTGGATTAAAGGATACTAAAAATCTTAAGACAAAAAGGAAACCTAAGTCCATCCCATCCAGATTTCCAAAGCCTCCAAAACCACCATCCAAAAGCCATCAGCATCTAACCTCCACCAAAACAGCTGTTGTAACTCCTGCTGTATCAACTACTGCTGATACTTCAGTTGTTTCAACATCTGTTATCACTTCGACACACACCACAACCACTGTCTTATCACCACTACCATCACCACCAAAAACAAACTCACCACCACTTTCTCCTGCCAAAAAGCAGAAGACAACAGATGTTACAACATCTGTTGTAATGACAACAGTGGTTGAGACACCAGTTGTTTCAACAACTGTTAGTCAATCACAAACCACTGCCATACAATCTACCACCACTGTTCCACCCAAAACATCATCAGTCCCTCCTCAACCAAAAAGGAGAAGGCTAATTCTCAAAGATGATGATTATTCACCACCACCAACATCTTCAAAATCTCTGTCACTTGTCACCATTCCAAAACCCATACCTCTCTCTTCAGCTCAAATCCTAAAACCACTACCTCCTGCTGGTGTCTCATTTCCTCTAGAACTCATTGCAGTTAGGGAAGAAATCAAATCCTTTTATTATGAGGATGACCCAGCTAAAAGGAGTTTGACATCAGTTGAAGGATATCCCAGGCCTCACAATATTGAAGAATACTTGAAACTCAAGGCCAAGCAAGCAGAGGATATTGCTATCAAAAATAAACAAGGGAAATCTGATAGAGAATTTCAACAAAACTATCAATTTCTACTCACACAGGTCAGAGCAATGGAGCAATTTGCCAAAAATGTATGTCAGCAAATCTCTGAAAGGGTAGATGAGTCCTTGAGAAAAGACTACATTGAGAATATCATGACCTACAAGAAATACAAGGGGGAGAAATACATGTACAAAAACTGGACCATTCCTGAGCTTGAAAAAGAGGCAGCCAGGATTCAAGAAATGATAAAAAAATAAGGTCAAGCAGACTCCCCCTGAAAAGTTCAAACAATTTGAAGCTGAGAAGACATTAAAGTTGAAGAGAATAAAAGAGGAGCTGATAGCAGCTGATTATGGGTCAAAGAATTCTGTGTCAAAGTGGGGAGAAGATAGGGTCAGGGCTACCTACAAAAGGTTAGAGGAACTTAGAAAGAAAGATCCAAACGTTCCACAAAAGCCTGACTATTCTAAAGCAGAGGTTTCAAAAAGACCACCAAAGTTGCAAGCTAAAAGAACCACTGCTCCAGCTGGTGCTGCCATCTACAAAAGAAGGAGCCAAAACCAGTCGAGTACTGAAACAATTCAAGATCTAAAAGCTGGAGATGCTATTGTAAAAGCAGGCATTAAATTAATGATAAAAGAAGATCTTGAATTGGAATAATCTGCAAGTGCTGCTCAGCCAGTAATGAATAGGCCAGCCTCACCAAATACCTCTGCAAATAAACATCTCCCAAGAAACCCACCAGACTCAAAAATACAAAAGTGGGAAACTGACAAACAGACCTACGTATTGACTTTGCTCAGGTCTGGTGGAGAAGTGAAGAAAATATCAAGGGAACAAGCTCTTGGCCTGAGTCTTAAAGATTTGCAGGATCTCCTTGATCTTCCACTTAGCAGGGATGATGATGACACAGATGCCCTAGACTTTGAATTACAATTTAAAGGTCAGATAAGGGAACTGCTGATGAGGCAATAAAGAATTCCACAATAATGAAGAGTTTTGGCATTATCTGTTCCAGGGGGAGATTGTTGGGATCGAACCCTATCAGAGGAACAGATAATTAAAGCCAAAACTGGGTCAGAGCAGTGGATCCAGAATAAGCAGATGTTACACACAAGCCTCTCCCCTTGAAAGTGGTTTCAACATCTGCTGACCTCCTATCTACTGATCGTACATGCCACTGACCGTTAATCTGCTGCTCTTGTAAAGACTGATAGAAGACTAAAGTCCTGCTGCTTAATCTACTGCCTTGAGTCAAGTACTGCTGATCCGGACAAGCACTGCTGGGTTCACAGCAGTGGAAGGATGCAGCAGCTGTTTAAGTGTCTTTTATGTAATGAAATGTAATAGCAGTAGTTAGTATAAGCAGTGTTTGTATAGATCAGAGGTTAGAGTTTGTTAGGAGGTTAGATGTCACTTTCATGGTGACGTCAGCTAAGATGCTCAGTGGTTTGCTAGTGCCTATAAATAGAACAGTGCTCTGTACTGTTCTATTAGCTCTTTGCAAACTTGTTTTCCTGCACGAACAAACACTGAGCTCTGGCTGAGGGGGAGTTTGTATTCAAGCATTACTTTGTAATCGTTGTTGAAATTAAATTCAATCATTCGGTTCCTTGTTGAAAATGTCTTGATCAAAGCAATACTCTCGTTTGATTGTATGCAAAGTTTGTTTCCATATTAATTCCGCTGCACAACTCATCCATTTCCATTCTAATTAAAACAGAAAATACAATCAAAACCAAACTCAGATCCAACAAGTTTTACCCACGAAGAATATGAGACCTTAACGCCGTCAAGAACACACACCTTATGTTGTATGTTGGTGACGGTGTAAACAGGATTAAGTGGTTGTTGTTTCGGATCGGTGGTGGCACTGTTTTGGGGGTCGATTTTGTCACCCATGGCAGGATGTTTGCTGCTGAAAATAGAAAAAAAAAAAGGGAAGGAAAAGGATGGCGTAGGAGGTTGATCTAGATCAAAACCTCTGGGAATGATACCATGTAAATAACTGAATTCCTTGATTCATTCAAAAGGATTACAAAAGTATATATAGGTACAAAATTGGAAGCTAACTAAAGAAACAAATCTCCTAAAAGTAATATAATATTTACGAGATATTCACAATACATAAGCCAATAATATGTTGGCAATATTATTGGCTAACACAGAAAACGTAACAGGTATGAAGGAAAATATGCACATGTAATCGAAATGGATTAATTAGAGCTTTCGAAAAAATGGAGAAAAAAAAACCATAATTTGACTCCACTCGGTTCGAAACAAACTTTACGAAACATACATAAAATAAACACGAAAACATATTATATTTGACCTAAATCATTTCCCAAAAAAAGTTTACCTCAAAACCTAGAACAACTTGAATTTATACCAAAACGTACGTAAAAATATGCACGTAAAAATGGTTTCTTTAAACGAAAACGTATTATATTTGACCTGACTCGTCTATAAAAAAGTTTACGTCGGAATATAGAACAAATCATATTTATACATACCGGTACATAAAATATGCACACAAAAATTAGTTTTTAAGTAAAGGAAGAATAGGGGTAACCGAAAGAAAATATTAGTAAAAAATTTAATAGGTTAAAAACATTCGTAAAACCGTGCCAAGTAGTACCAATGCCACAACGACATCGACTCTAAACATCGTAAAAATAAAATAGATAAAATGGTAAAAATTACACAGAACGAAAAGTAGACTAAAATCGTTTAACCATGCACACCCGTTACAGTGTCTTAAAGCGAAGAAATTAAGCAGAAACGTAAAATGTAGAAAATAATAACTTAGTTTATCTACGACCCGCCCGTTGCGACGAACTTTACAAAATGGGAAAATGGACGCGTTGCGACGGGTCTGTCAAATATGAAAAAAATAGAGCAAAAACGTTGAACCTCACATGCACGCTACGACATGTTAACTCGCAAAATTTAGAACGAAACGTAAAACGAAAAACTTGCAAAAAATAAAAAGTATGGGGGACCAAAGTTGTAAATAACAAAGTGTTGTGTTAAATTATAAAAGATGGAAAACTTAGAGTTAAAAGTAAAAAAAAAAGGGGGGGGGGGGGGGTTAAAATGTAAAAGATAAAATTTTTAGGTTGAAAGTGGAAAATTAAGTTTTTTTTTTTTTTTTTGAAAAACTCCCCAAACACAAGTTACAAGTGTTAATGCATCAAAAACTTACTAATTTATATATGAAATAATTTAGTTTGCCCATGGCATTATAGCCTAGTGACATCTTGGGAGTGAGATTGATTCTCACAAAGGGGGGTTTTTCCCAGATTTATTGAGTTTCCTACTGAATTGGTGTATAGGCATTATAGCCTAGTGGAGATGGATATAATCAGGTGGTTCTGCTGATGGCACGATGATACTCCAGTGATCCGTCAGTGATCCTAATTTGTCGTTCAAAAAAAAATAGACCACCATCCCATTGGTATTCACTCCCTTTCTAATCTTAGGGGCTGTTTGGTAGCCTCTTAATGACCATTCAGATGTTAACTCTTAATGGTTTAAAACCTCTGAATGAATAAGAGGTAACCTAAAGTCTGAATGGTTAAGAGGTAACCTCTGAATGGTAAATCATCACATGTCACATTCTTCTACCTTCTCATTAGTAAAATTCTTAATGGTTCCATTAATAGGTAGCCTCTTAATAACCATTCAGAGGCTACCAAACAGCCCCTTAATGAATATTTTCTTAGACCCTTCCGTCAAAGAAATTACATATTAAACAAATCAAATCAAACCATTATTAACCTAAATCACCTCCAACTCAAAATAACATTATTGCCCCTAAATATATAACAACCCAATCACATCAAGACACAAACTTTTGGGCGACACAGGCGTCTCCCTTTCATCCCTTGGGGACATGGAACAATAAACCGACACTCCCCCAAATCACCCACCCATTTCATCCCAAATCATACACAATTTGAACAAAAATTAAGGGTCTTTCAACTAGGGTTTGAATGGACCCAGCAGCCGTCGATAGGATCATCGAACGGTTGGTCGAAGTTCGATCGAACAAGCCCGGGAAGTTGGTTCAGCTGTCAGAGGCTGAAATCAAGCAGCTTTGTGTTGCTTCTCGTGATATCTTTATCAAACAACCTAATTTGCTTGAACTTGAAGCCCCTATCAAGATTTGTGGTATTTTATGAACCCGTTTGTCTGACGCTTAATCTGCTTTTGATAATTTGTTTTTTTAGCTTTGTTTTGTGTGTTTTATGTTTTGAATTCGGTATATGTGGCTGGGAATTGTTTTATGTTGTGAACAATGTTTTAATTGGAGAGTTTATTTTGAGAAATGTGATTACTCTGATGGTTTGCTGTTTATTTTGTACTAAATATGTGTGTATTAGTTGAATTATAGGGTGGTCAAATTAAAGAATATTATCAATGTTGATCTAAGTAAGATATATAGTGGGTATTATTAGTTGAAATATTACTGTTAACTGTTTGTTTTATGATCATTCTCACAGTAATGTAGATTCACCCTTGTTATTTGTATCAGATATGCACTATATTTTTATGCTTTAGATATGCACTATATTTTTATGCTTCTTAGTAAGTGGATGGTTATACGCCCCACTTGCAGTGTGCACATATAATGTATATATGTGTGGGCGCTGGGTGTGTGTGTGTGTGGGGGGGGGGGGGGGGGGGGGAAGTGAAACTGCACTAATTTTGATGGTCACTAGCTCATATAAATTCTTATATATATGGTTCTTATTATTGATGGTGGCAATTTTGACCCGTATAGTTATCAATTGATCGTTATAGGTTGTGTTTTATGTCAAATGACCAAGTCTAGTGAAAGTGGAATGCATCGTTATGGGTTGTGTTTTTATCTCAAATTGATCAAATTTAGAAGTTTATTGAATGGGGAAGGGGTCGTTATGGGTTGTGTTTTATCTCAAATTGGTCAAATTTAGAAGTCTATTAAAGTGGGAATGGCTAGTTATGATTTGTTTCTTTTTAATCTTAAGTTGGTCAAACTAAGAAGTCTATTGAATGGGAACACGTCATTTCTGGGTTTGTTGCATCTTAAATTGGTCAAATTTAGAAGTCTATTAAAAGGGGAATGGGCCTTTATGGGCTGCGTTTTAGAGTTAACTGCCATTTTCGTCCCTGTGGTTTGGTGGAAAATGTCACTTCCGTCCAAAAAAAATATTTGCGCCTGTTCCGTCCTCAACATTTTTATCTTTTTGGACTGAAGTGGCACGTTTCAAAAATGTTGAGGACGGAATTGGCACATTTTTTTAAGTTGTATTTTCCACCAAACCACAGGGACGAAAATGGCAGTTAACTTTGCATTTTATCTCAAATGCAATACTACTGTTTTTTGCAATCATACCTAATACATTATTCAATATTTATCATCTTTTGATGGACAAAGAAGTTTCTTTACTTGCTTCTTTTTGACCTGCACAATTCAATATTTATCATCTTTTAATGGACAAAGAAGTTTCTTTACTTGCTCCTTTTTGGCCTGCACAGAAAATGACCCATTTCAACCTTAAAGCTTTTGACCCGTTACCCAACCCAGGCGACCCGCCCACTTTAACAAAACTAGACCATCTTTTATCAGTTTCTTTAAACGTTGCATGATGTAACCAACGCGATTATTATTTCCAAATATTTACAAAGAAAACTGATATATCTCTTCTGCTTCTCTTTTTCTATTTTGTAATTTTAGGTGATATACATGGACAATACAGCGATTTGTTAAGACTTTTCGAATACGGCGGTTTTCCTCCGCAAGCCAATTATCTCTTTCTGGGTGATTACGTGGACCGAGGCAAGCAAAGTTTAGAAACAATATGTCTACTTCTCGCTTACAAAATTCGGTACCCCGAAAACTTTTTCCTTCTACGAGGAAACCATGAATGCGCATCCATAAACCGAATCTACGGATTTTACGATGAATGTAAAAGACGGTTTAACGTAAAGCTATGGAAAGCTTTTACCGAGTGTTTCAACTGTCTACCCGTTGCCGCTCTTATCGATGACAAGATGCTGTGCATGCATGGAGGGTTATCACCCGATCTATCTGATTTGGATCAAATCAGAAATTTGCCCCGGCCCACTGCGATTCCCGATACGGGCCTGCTTTGTGATTTATTGTGGTCGGATCCTAGTAAAGAGGTGAAAGGATGGGGGATGAATGATAGAGGGGTGTCGTTTACTTTTGGGTCCGATAAGGTGTCTGAGTTTCTAACAAAGCATGATCTTGATCTTGTTTGCCGGGCTCACCAGGTTATAACCTATTACCTATTTTTTATAATCTATTCTGTCTGAAAAAGATTACAATATCTGGGTTGATTTACTTGTTAAATTTGTCTCTTTGACTTTTGTTTCAATCTTTAACTGGTCAATTAGAGCTATTGTATATGATTTAATGAAAAAGGAAACATGTCAAATGGGTTGAAAAGTCATCCAAAATCCAAATGCTTAAAACTTTTTTTTTTGAAAGGCGAGTAAAATTTTATTAATAACCGACACTCCCTAGCTAGATGCTAAGCTAAGGGACCGGAAGAATTATGCATGATCAAAGTTATTACAAAAGCTAAATGAACACCATTTTTCCCACCTAAAACTTCGTAAGTTAGATCAAATTCTGACCCACAACTTCCACAAGAAGCTGATAGCCTTTATGTATTCAATGATCGTGGACACCGTTATTCTTTGGTTGTTAAAAACAGCCTCGTTTCTTGCCTGCCAAATTAGCCACATAGCCGTAAGAATCACTACATAGAGAGCCTTCTTTTTGACTTTGTTCACCACCCCATTTTCATGGATCTGTAATAAATCTTTGATGCTGAAAGCATAAATAGGAGCTATGTATTTAGGGATGGCAAAAAACCCTAGCCCGACGTTTATACCCAAAACCCAAAAAATATGGGACGGGTATACCCGAAGCCAACGGGTATGGGATTAGCTTTATAAAATTTCGCGGGTATGGGATTAGGTGATACCTGGCCCGATTACCCGAACTATATACCCAATCATATACCTAAAATTTTTTTTTTGTGTGTTATTATTTTCTCTTAACCCTTATTCATTAGTGACTTATTTTAGCAGGTTCATTATATGAAAAATAATATTTTTAAATATGTTTTTGCCTTTGGTAATACTATTTATATTTTGTGTGTTGTGTAGTATATAAATATAAATAAAACTATATAAAAATTATAATGTTATTATTATTTTTGATAAAAGTTAGATGTATGTAATGTATATTTTAATTTATAATAGTTATATAAATAAAAATTATGCAATAATTACAATAGTAAAAAGGATGTGTGTTTGGAAATTCCAATTGGTGTCTTTTAACAAATTAACGGGTTATGCCCGATACCTGACGGGTAATTACCCAACAAATAACCAACGGGTATTAGGCTGGATGTGGGACACCATTTTACAACCGGGTATGGGATTACCAATACCCAGCCCATTGCCATCCCTTCATTGAGAGACTAAACTTAATATTGCATTTGCTATCTCGCATTGGACGAAAAGATGCTCCGCCGATTCATCGCCATTCCCACATAATTTATGCCTCTTTTAGCCAGCGAAGTGTAAGTGGCAATCCAACCCATATGGCTTCGCCAAGCGTGTATATTCACCTTCTTTGGTATCCAACTATTCCATTTGAAAACAAAGTTATCTGTCAGGCCATTCTCTCTTTAATATTCTTTACCGCGAAATCGGACGTGTCTTCACTAATCCAGTACCACTTGTTTCTATGATCATACAGTTTTGCCCCCCTTAACAGTCTTAAACATGGTTCCAGTTCACAGTTCTCCACTTGATTCCCATTACCCTTTTTCCATTGCCATCTCCATGTAGTCACCACCCATCTGTTATTGTTAAGCACTCATTAACCATGCACCCTTTTGATTACTCCAGGCTGTATAAGTTTGGAAACTGATTCCTTAATGGGCTTTGACCCACCCAGCAGTCAACCCAAAATCTCACTGCTTCTCCATTTCCTGCCTTCACTTTTATGAGCTCCTCCAAATTCATATTAAAGCCTCTCAATAATTTTGACATGGCAACAACAGTTCTTATCTTGATTTGTGAAAAGCATATGTGACATGTCTCCACAACCTACTCCGTTCTGTAACGAAACGCCACCACCATTTAACTATTAAGCTAATATTTAACCCACCAAGTTTTTTTTTGGAAGAATAGTGCGTTATTAAGAAACCCAATTAACCTTCGACTTTTTACCGAAACCAACCCACAAGAAATTCCTCCTTTTTTTCAAGTTTTACGATCATGCTATTTGGAGCTTTATTTAGAGAAAATTAATAAACCGGTAAACTATCCAAAACTGCCTTTATTAAAGTCACCCGTCCCCCAATGGAAAGTGTTTTCGCCTTCCATAGAGAGAGCCTCGATTCAAAAGTTTCTAGGACCGGTCTCCAGTTTTTTTATTCTATTCATATTCGCCCCTACTTGCAACCCAAGGTAACTAAACGGAACAGACCCTGCATTACATTTCATCACACCACTCATGTGTTCCAATTCTTGATCACCCACACCAATACAGTATAGATGTTAAACGGAACAGACCCCGCTTAAAACCCTCTTAAATCTTTTTATTAATAAATGTTAGAGAAAAATGCCCGGATAGTCCCTGTGGTTTCACCTTTTTTCACCTATAGTCCCTATCTTTCTAAAACTACTTGAATAGTCCCCAAGGTTTTCCGTTTTGTTCTCGGATAGTCCCTGGGTCTAACTTCAGTTACTTTTCTCAGTTAAGTGGGTGTTGAAATGACCAAAATACCCTTTCCTTAAAAGGCCAAACCATAGGGACTATCCGGGCATCTTCTACATTTTTAGAGAAAAACCCCACCACCACACTTTCCGGCGAACTTTTCCGGCGAAATTAATTTCCGGCGACTTTAAATCTTGAACGCGAGTTATTCCGGCACCGCCGCCTTTCCGGTGAACTTTTCCGGCGAAATTAATTTTAGATTTATTTATCACCCTTGTTTCCAAACTTCAACCGACCATCTACACCCAGCTCCGGCTACCCACCGCTTCATTTGATCTTTTCCGCTACAGCTGAACTAGCAAAACCCGGCTAGGCTCACAGTTGACCAACCCCTCCGACCCTAGGCTCACATAAACTTGTCTCCAAACACCACCCAATGTCGCAGATGAGTAACCACCAGCATCGACCACCACTTCCCGACAAAATCACCACCAATTACTACCTAATGAACCAGGTGCAACCTTAGGTATAGAAGATCTGAGCAAATCAGAAGTATACAAGTTGTAACATACCTACCGGAGCTTTATGGAGAAGGTTTGTGGCCGGAAAACGGATCTGGTTTGAACCTCGTGCAACCCACTCATCAGCTGCCATGGGTTCAGGTGGAACCACCCGAGCCGCGCCGCCCCTGTTTCCTCCGCCAATACACCTCCGCCGCCATCAGTGGTGGTTCACCACACACCACAACCATGAACCCGATACCACCACAACTGCCATCCACCATCCGCTGCCCCTGCTCGACTCTTTCTCCGCCACCAAAACCTCCATCTCCGACACCACCTCCACTCCGCCACCACCTCCGACACACCACCTCCTCCGACACCCATCTCCTCCGAAACCCACCAACCAACCATCATCTTCATCTGCAAACAAAACCCCCAAATCGAAACTTCTAAGAACTGACACCATCAACATCACCGAGCCTTCCTGAGACCACCGCTGCCGCCCTCCGACGCCGGCTCCATCTTCGTCTTCAGTCTCTCTCTCTCTCTCCACGATTTCTCCTCTCTCTCCTGCATTCTCCCTCTCTCTCCTCCTCGTTATACCATCGCCGCCGCCACCAGAGAGTGGTGGTGGTCGGCCGTCCAGTAGCTCGAGGGGAGATGGGGGTGTGGCTGAGGGTTGGGTTTTGTTTGTGAAGATGGTGATTTTTCTGTGTTTGTTCTAGGTAATCGAGAGAGAGAGAGTGGATAAGATGCAGACAATGAGAGAGAGAGAGAGGAGTAAAAAAAAAAATTGAAGAAGGTGCCCGGATAGTCCCTATGGTTTGGCCTTTTAAGGAAAGGGTAGTTTGGTCATTTCAACACCCACTTAACTGAGAAAAGTAACTGAAGTTAGACCCAGGGACTATCCGAGAACAAAACGGAAAACCTTGGGGACTATTCAAGTAGTTTTAGAAAGATAGGGACTATAGGTGAAAAAAGGTGAAACCACAGGGACTATCCGGGCATTTTTCTCTAAATGTTAATATGTTTTTGTGATAATACATTTTTTGTAATTAAACTTAGTATTTTATATTTTTATAAATTAAAAAAAAATGGATAATTTTCTTTTCATTTTTGAACCCTCTTTTAAGACTTTCTTTTACACACTCCAATGAGAACAGAAGAAACATTTCTTTTGTTGCTTTTGAAAAAATATTTGTTATATGATTTTAATATCTTGTTTTATTAAAACACTTGTTATGCTTCAGGTTGTGGAGGATGGTTATGAATTCTTTGCAGACAGACAACTTGTTACCATATTTTCAGCCCCGAACTATTGTGGTGAATTTGATAATGCAGGTGCGATGATGAGTGTCGATGAAAATTTAATGTGTTCATTTCAAATCCTTAAGCCAGCTGAGAAGAAAAATAAGTTCTTGACGTCTACCAAGATGTAATTCTTGCATTATTTCAGCTGCTCATTTTCCCGAGGTTAGATCATTCTTATACGATGAATTATTGAATTATTTGCAGTATTTCGACTTTCAAATATACTTTTGACCCTTTGCAGATGATGGGCACTGATTTTAGGGAAGAAAAAGTTGGCGTATGGCTGTTTTCAACTTGTGTTTTATTGCGTATTAAAATAGGATGATGCTTCAGCAGGAGAAGAATGATTTCGCGATGATGACAATTATGGAAGTTGTGTTCTTTTAAGCTATTGCATCAAATGTGTCTATAATCTATATTTAGCTTTGTACTCGGGTTTAGAAGTTTAAGTTAAAGACATTGGAATGCTTAATCTTTCGGAAAACTCAGCGTCTTAGTTCTCAATTTGCATTTACATTTTTACAACACTTTTGGTATCCGTCTGGTCTTAAACTGGTCTCGTCTATTATGAACTGGGCTCACCCCTAGAGGTGCACATAATAACCGTTCGACTAGTAACCGGTTTGAAGTTAATTTTAACCACCGGTTCCTAACCAGTTAGTTTTTTTTATTGGATTTATAAACCAGGTTACCAAAAAAGGAAAAACCGGTTAATTCTGGTTAGTAACCAAACCGGTTAAAGTGAATAAAAGCAAAAATGAGAGTATAAAAGTGATTTGGTTAACCGAAGCGTCTACTAAAATTAATCGAAATGTGCATCTCTAGTCTACTCACCCCTAAACCAAACATGACTCACCTTTTCTTTCTGGTGATCGTTAAACATGGGGCTTTTGTTTGTTTACTTTTTTTAAACAAAAAATAGCAAAGGCTTGATTCGAACATGAGATCTTTCAGCACCGACACCTTAAAGCTCTCATACACTTGTCAATAAATGTTGTGCGGCGTTTTGATACAAGAGATGAAGTATCACTTAAAAAACATACACATGTCCAAAATCAAAGATTACATAACAATTAAAAACCAACAAGAACCAAACAACAGCTTTAGAAAACTGGAAAAACAAAAGGGGACCACATTTGTGTTGTGTATACATTCGCAGCCTTCAAAACCGCATTTGAAGACCTTTATACCAGGTACCTATGGTGACTTGGTGAGTGATTTCATATTTGATCCACGTTTGTATACAAGACCATATCGATCCAACAAAAATGTTTGCAAAACTCATTTCTTCAGTAATTTCATGACATCACCAACCAAATGTAATGACCCCGTTACAAGAACCTGACAGAAGGTTGTCAGTCAAATACATATTTTGTAAAAAAAAATTATTTAAAAAAAAAGAAACGGGTACGATTGATTACCTGCATTCGAACAGACTTATTTTGTTTAGCAGCATCTCTCAGCCACTTGATAGCCAACGGAAGCGATGAAAACACCATGCTGTTTTCACAACTTTTAACAATCGTTTCGCTATAATCTTTTCCGTCAACAGAAATCGCGTCACTGTTATTGGTATTCCCTAACAATCATCATCATAATATGGCTAAATTACAGTTTTATCCATTTACTGATGTTTCATACACTAAGTAATCCAGAAAATAAGTATTTAAAGGTTACCTCTTTCACCAAATATGATATTCTCCCATACTCTTTGAAGCGTTAACTGCCATGACAGATCAGCTACGGGATCAGTTGATAATAACGATGAGGTTGATCCAACTTTCGTGTAAAGGGACATGTTTGGTACAAATAGCGCCTTATTAAAGTTTATACCTGAAACAACAATATAAATATTCATATATACACACACACACATACGTAGTATATGGACTGTAATTCTAAAATGACATGAGATAAATATTAATTACCATGACCACCACATGTTTTCACCAGTCGAGGAAGAAGCAACTGTGGATCCCGCACCGACATACAGTTGAACAATAATATCTGCATTTTCAAATAAATGATGCTTCATTAAGTTAAAATTATCATTTACTTTTTTTTTACAACTGGAAAAGTACATATTACATGTCAAAAAATGAGACATTCCATGACCTCGGAGAGTGTCTAACCTGTGTGGAGTTCTTGCTTGCGGTTTCACTATTGTTGACAGGTACAATTTCATTCGAAGCTTTTTGTTGTCTGTCATCTTCTTTTATTGCAAGAGAAAACCAATTTGCACAAACTTCCATGCTTTCGGGACTATGAGCCCCATCCAAATAAAACACAAGGTCCCCTACACTTTCAATATCGAGTGACGGGTCACGAATGATTTGGGCGCGTCCTTGTAATGTTGCTGTCGTTAGCCCTTTGATGAACTGCTGGGGTAGTGAATTCTGTATCCAAGCATAAAAAATGATTTTTTTTTGTAGATCGGTTAATGGAATTGCGTTTATGGAACTTACGTTCTGGTCAATGGAATCGGGTTCGAGATGACCAGTGCTTTGGAGCCATGTGGAGCATAACTTGATGGCGAGCCCAGCATTTACGTACTGGTGATCGCCTACAAGCCCAAGATTTAACCCATTTAGCAATTTGCTATCTAACGGATATGCTACTTGAAGTGGCACCTGTAACACCAGAAGTCGTATAATTAAATTTTGGGATATTATGATCTAGGAGGCTGTATGCGTGAAAAATAAACTTTAGGCGACTTTCAACTTGTTCAAATCATTTGACCCTACTTTTTTTTTACTTTTTATTTACCCTATTGGCCTGTTAAAGATATAACATAACTCGAATCGACCCATACATAAGTAAGCATGCAATGAAACGGATTAATTTTTAAACACGTGAATTACATCTAACTGTGCAGCTTTCTCTTTGAGCACTTCCATAGCTTCATCTGGTTGGGGCACGGTAAACGCAGGAACACCTTTCTGTATAGAATAATAAGCGCAAATTAGGCATGGATATAAATAAAAATTAAATAAAATTTACAAAACACCATAAAAGAAACAAAAACAGTAACTAGATCAATTTGCTAAAAGTATACAAAATTGACGGAATTTTAGGATGCACCTTAAAGATGCCAGCCTTCTCCCCAGCAATTGCTGCAAGAGTATCTCCTAAAAATCGACACATTCAAGATTCGTCTATATTCACACTTGAGGATGATATTAAATAATGATTAATATAAATATGCCAAAACTAACCTAGAATTTCTGTGTGGTCATACCCCAGGGACGCAATACCACATACAACGGGTGTCTGAACCTGAAGACTCATGCACAACATTTAGATAAATACATGCAGCAATTAGAAATTACAATCTAAAAGAGGCGTACGAGTTACGACATATGTTTACATACCACATTCGTTGCATCAAACTTTCCACCTAATCCAACCTCCATAATAGCAACATCTACCTGTATCCAAAACACAATGTGTATTATTTATTGTTTTGTTTTGGCAATTGGGAAGTGGAGAAAGTTAGATAAAACGTGAATGTACTTGCTCTGCTGCAAAGGTTTTGAAAGCAAGTAAAGCAAGGAAGCGGAATAAATTTGGCATTGGTATATCATCAGTGCACTTTTCCTGCATACATAAAACAGAAGCAATTAAGAGACACCAAGTTCATTTTGAAGAAAAAAAGTCAAGAAATGTGTCCACAAATAGTGTTATTGACCATTTATTGAGATCAATGGAAATAAGATATAGAGAACAATATTCCTATAGTGTGGGAAAGAACCGGATACAGATTTTACAAAAGATAATAGTTTGAAAACACAATGATACAGATAATGAAATAATAAATAGGTAAATTACATTCAGAATGATTATGGATCAGAAATCATGCCTTCAGTCTATCCCAACACCACCAGAAGTATGCCAAAAACTTTTCTTCACTTATATCCTCACTGAAGCATATGACGAAAATATAGAAATTAAACAATCTTCCACAGTGAAAACTTGCCATATCTTTAAATCTACTTGTTTCTTTGCAGATTTACAGACAAGCATTTGGCGCTCCAATGCATTTTGGTCCAAAAAACGTATGTGAGGCATTCGTTATTAAAAGATTACTAAAAAGTTATTTATAGACAACAATTTAACCTGCACTCTTGATGCATATATTTTAAAACAAGTTTGCCGGATAACATGTACGAACCATTTAACCATAAACCTAACTAGGGCTACAAACGAACCGAACAAACACGAACAAGTCCTTGTCCGTGTTCGTTTGTTAAGAAATATATGTGTTCACGAACGAGATTTTATGTTTGTGTTTGTTTGTTAAGGAAATGAACTTGTTCATGTTCGTTTGTGTTTGTTTGTTAATTTTAGACAACGAATGAAAACGAACGATGATGAACACAAATGAGCACAAACTAATGTTCATGAACACAATGGTAACAAACGTTCATGAACAATATATATAATACATTGACACTTATTAAATATTTTATTTGTCGTAATTTTGAAGTATTTAAATAAAATATAAAAGCTATAAAAACACTAATGAACTATCGAACACAAACAAACATGTTACCGAACATTCACGAAAATAAATGAACGAACGCGCCCTCTGTTCATGTTTGTTCATTTAACTAAACGAACGAAATTTCTTGTTTGTGTTCGTTTGTTTAATAAACGAACGAACACAAACGAACTTTCTGCCGAACGTTTGGTTCGTTTGCAGCCCTAAACCTAACAGTTCCGAAACACCAAAAACTCACCCATCCAACCGAAACCTCTCCCGAACATCAATAAGGTGAGGAGACGTAAAAAGCCCCGTACGAAAGCCACAATTACGCAGTATGGCCTCAGTAAAGGTGCACGTTGATCCCTACAAACACAAACATCCACATAACCATAACCATATATCACATTACAATCATCATCCAACAAAATGTTAAACATGACATAACTGATAACTAACAACCAACACATTACCTTTCCTTTAGTCCCTGCTACATGAATAATCTTCATCTTGGAAATCGAGTCCTCCAATTCCAAAATCTACAAAAAAAAAACATGTCAATTTGAATACAATCTGTTAGTGTTAATAATAATATGTATACCTTAACATAGTCGAACATGAGCTCGAATCGAAGGCCAGCGTTGGTCTGATCTGCACGGCTTTTTTGAGTGATTAGAGATGATAAAGCGTCCATTGCTTCATCGTAAGGTGAAACACTGGTAGGATCTGAGATGCAATAAACGTGTTAGAAGTTGTATTCAAATATTATTCATTCAATCGATTGAAAACATAAAAGTAATAAGTTAAACTGATTTAGTCAGTTAGTGATTGAAATTGAAGAGAGAGAGTACCTTGTGCCATGGTTGGTTGAGCAGTGGTTGAAGGGAAGATTAAGAACGGGGGGATTGAGAGCGGAAGTGAAGAGGGGTTAAGTTAAGAGTGGATAGGTTGGTGTGTAGGGAAGAGAGGGAGGTTGTGGAAGACACGTAGGAACCGTAATTCACTTGTCCACTAGTTTAAAAAAATAGAAAAGGACCAAAAGAGCCTATAGTATAGTCTTTTGAGTTTTGACCACTAGTTAAAAAAAAAAAAAAAAAAAAAAAAGCTCGGATAGCTTTGTGATTTATTTATTTTTCATCTTTAGTCCTTAACTTTTAAAATTATATCTATAGTCCTCAACTTTTGCAATTTTGTTTCCGGATAGTCTTTAGCGCGAATAAAGGTTAGTTTTCTCAGTTAGGATGTGAAATGACTAATTTACCCTTAATTTCATTATGTAACTTTATGTGTCATTGGTTGTGGAGTCTTCAAGAAAAGTGGCCATTGATATCTTAAATGTGATAAATAAAAGCTACAAAATTATGGAAAAATTGAACTGAACCCAGGAGAAATTGAATGATTGTGATAATCCATAAATTAACACACCAGAACTACAAACAGACTTTTGTTGATCTAAGATTACAAATTCAGATCAAACTTATGATTTAAAGAAGGAGCCGCCATTAACCGATTCACAACCGCTAAGGAGCACTTTCGGTTGCTCTGTCTTTCCTCTTCGATAAAAACTTGTGAAGCGATGATCGTCTAGCTATCGGCAAATCCGATCTGTTTATTTGTAGTTCCTAGAAAATCCTGCATTGCGATCCAAAACCTTCAGATGGAGGAATTCGTTCCTGGCTTTGATGATAAAAAAAAAAGCTCCACCTGCTAACATAATATTTATTGTTTTATCAGCAGATATACAATCAAACACCAATACTTGTCCTCTGTATATAATAGTCATTTGTGCAGTTTTAGTTTCCGTCGGTTCTGTAACGCCCTGCTTCTTCATACTTTCCATAATTAGAAAGTCTCATCTTGTATTTCTATTTTTGGAAATCTTGTATTCCTTGTAACCGTATTTCGTTGTATCATTATAAAATCCGAGACTTTGATCGTAATGAAACGAATCTTTTATACATCGCTTATACAAGTTTATACATTGATACGTGCACTCGTTCGATACATGGTTCGTAATTCGCATAAACATAAGTTTAATTCATAAACAATGATCGTGTATTCGCAATTCTTAAATCTTTCGTACGTTCAAACACTTGGTTATTCGATTATAAAATTAAGTTATATGCTTTTCTCTTGATTAATACCTAAATGTAAATCATTCATACTTGTTTCATATGACACACTTAATATATCGCAAGTTGGTGTAATTAAAACATATCTCTTAATCCTTTTAGACCTTGATAACATGTTTAATGCACATTAGGCTTTATGTAGCATCTTAATTATATAAAATACCTCTTATTTATACATTTTACATCATTTAAACAACAAAAAAAATAATAAAAGCTGTCAAACAGCCCTTGCAATCAGCCATCTATAGCTGAATAATTTCTTTTTTTTATTGCTTAAACTCTCACCTAATTGTATTAAATGCTCACCCAACTTAACCCTAATCCTTCCCCCTATAAATACCACTTATAACCAGCCTCCCTATCACTTTTGCAACACTAAAACACTCTCAAAACATCCTCCAAATCGTAGCTGAAAGCAAGAGTTCGAGTAGAAATACCAACATTCACAAAAATGAGCATAACTCACTCATTTCTTATCCGATTCACTCGATTCTTTTTCCTACTTCTTTGTATTGACCTTAGCTACGTTTTCGTTGGTTTTCCCTGGAAAACCAGGCCCTGGAATGTCACCAAAAAGGCTCCAAAGTAGGCTGTTCATTTCTGTTTTAATTTAATCTTTGCTAAGCTTGTGTAAACTAGAGGAAACTCATCTCAAACCTATGTCCTTATGCTTATAACCACAACTATGGTTAGTTAGGCTAAAAAACAAGGTTGAGACATTCAAAATCAGAGGATCAATCCTCACAAACTTTCTGTTTTGTTCAAGGGTTTAACCCACAAGTGATGTTCAAGTTCAAGACTTGATGTAGGTGTGATTTAGGATTAACTTGGGTTGTCCTACATAAAATCCCCATATTGCTTGATGATTTCTTATAGATTAGTGTTTAGTATTATTGTATTACTTGTAGTTCATGACCCTCCTTGTATGTTCTTACATCAAGTGTAGTGGTGAACACTTAGAGGTGCCTAAATGGAAGACATTCCTTCCTACCTCCTACATGATTTCTATGACAATAAAGAGGTTCCTAAATAGAGTATTTATCCTCCTACCTCATGCTTGAACTATTGGACTTATTGATATACTACATAATCTATATAATACTTATATATACTATCAAAGTATTCGAACCTTTGATAATGAATTTGTGTTCATTCATCAAAGTACTAGATTACATCATCTAAGACCTAGTAACTTGTTACGATTCTAATGGGTATTAAACCTATGAAATCATTCTAACCCCTATGGGTTTTATAGTGTCAAGAACGAGTACTAAGTCTAGATGATTATTTTCGTGTATACTTACCTTTTTATACTTTAAATTCTAAATCTACACATCCCTTAATCTTCAATCCAAACCCATTCATACACTAAATCTCATTAACTCGTCAATACTCGAATAATCGGAAGACTTGGGAAATTTATGAGTACACTTGACCCATTTTCCTTTTAAATACACTTTGGGTGCAACATGTTTTACTTGTTAAACCGCACAATTCACAAACATACTTTTATTCATTCGATCCGTATACATGCCTTGTTATGCTTAGGTTCATGCTAGAATACATACTACTTGTTAACTCGGCTTAAACAATTATAGCGCTATAGGAGTAGCACACCACCCGACGGGGTTTTGTTAAGTCTTTATTCTATAACGGTCTCGTTGCTTTTGTGACGAGGGATGCTAAATACTAGTGGACACTAGAGTTGACATATTATTATGCATGATAGTTTGACCTTATATACCAAATGCTATGTTGGATTGAAAATACTTTTATACACATGCCACAAGTCTAAAACTAGTGTACTCGCCAATACATTTGTATTGAACTATGCTTTTTAAAACATGTTGCAGGTTTAGCGATGATGTTGGTGATGCATGGAATCTAGTAGGATGCTTAGATACACTCTTTAATTTGTATTCTTATTGCATTGTATTTCATTATTCATGATGTTGTATTTACTTCAAATTCTTGTAATTGATTCTTTAGAAATGAAATGAAATTTACTATTTAAATACTTGTCACAATTATTAGTGTTGTGATGTCTCGAGCAATCTATTTCGTCTCACTCCGATGTTTCCGCCATCGGTTGGGGTGTGACAGATTGGTATCAGAGCCATAACTATAGGGAATTAGGAAAAATTCTCATGCTTTTGACCTAGTCTATAGTTAAGCACGAAATTTGACCATACTTGCTTCACATGCTATTTTTATGAAACATCTTTATGCGCTATTCTTGAAATGTCTTTTACGTGTTATTTTCTTGAAATGCTTTATGTGCTTATACTTGTTATTATTATTTTGAACACACGTCTTTTACACGTTTATACAAAAATCAAAACCATTCGTAATACGCAAACGAGACGACTTCACCAATTTGGTGAACAACTCTCAATCCATCTACTTTTCCTTTTTACATGAAATTCACCATCAAGTTAGGAGTGAAATCCTCACCTTGATGGAGAAATTCAAATTTCAAATTCTAGTGGACCCTCGTCAAAGTGTTGAAATTAAATTTTGACCCGACGAGTACCAACCACACTTAGGATACGAAATCGTCAAGTTAAGGGTGAAACCCGCACCTTGTTGACTAGTTCCACTCCTTGATATTTTCATAAATCCCGCCAAGTCTTGAAATTTTGATTGATTTGAGACATGTAGTAACCGGAAGGGTAAATACAGTTAACCGACTTGTCGGCGAGAGTATTCCACCTATTAGGCCAAAGCATGCTCCTCAAATTCGAAATACTTTTTGACCACTTTGGTTAGTCAAAGTTCCGTTTCAGAACCATCCAAGTTTTAATCAAACCGATGATTTACTATTATCAATCTTATGCGAAGCAATTCTCTCTTTTCAAATTCGATTTTATTTTGAGAATTTATTTTCCTTACACACATATCATACTAAATCCTTTCATACACTTATCCGTATTTCACATGCATGATTTCGAAAACGTCACCAATTAAATTTACATTTCTTATAATCACATGGAGACATATCATCAAGATTAGAGTGATTTCCTTACCTTGGCGATTAACTTCATTCTCTCTTTTTCTTAAAACGACCTCACCAACGAGTTAGGGGTGATTCTTTTACCTAGGTGATCGTTACCAAAACTTTCCTTCAAAATATTTTGTTATGCAAACCCGATCATGTTTTATACCTAAGTCATTTATCATTATTCAAAATATCTACTTATGTCAATTTCAAAAATACATTGTTTTATCAAACGTACTTCTTATCCTACAATCTATTTTCACTCAACTCATATACACGAGATTCTTAAACATGTCTTAAAACGTTTTATTACCCGAATTCAAAACCTTATGAAATGCTACATATTAATTTAATCGGTCCAATGAATCTCTTGCCCATGAACTTCATATTCAACATAACCACTAAAACACACACTTACGTTATATCACCATTCTCAAACGGAATTCAAACCAACTTTCTCATATACTTATAAGTTCCTATAGATATTATACGATCGTTTTACCAAAGATATTTTTTTACATCAACAAATCATTTGTTAAAACTCTTTCCAATGATCACCAAGTCCGTTTTGTTAAATTTATTTCTAAGGATCAACATTTTGATAAGAACCTTCAAAATTAAAAAAAAAAATCTTGTTTGGATGCAAATGAAACAAACCCGTATTTTCAAAAACCTCCGCTTAATTCATCATTCAAATTTCAAACACGTGGGCTAGAAGACTTCATGGGGACCGACAACCTTCAACTTACGTAAATTATTTAAAAAAACAAAAGTAGCATTTCCATTCATTACAAAAGACGTTATGCATAACCATTGAGTAATTCATATCCTCTTACATTTACAAACTACATTCTATCTTCCAAACCAAACTCAATCTATTTTGATTCGATAAACTTAACGTTTTGCTTAAACCACTATACATGCGTATCATTGTGCACATTTTAGTCGATATCTCGCGACAATTTCATTTATATCGTTCGTATTTACAAACTCAACCTTTTAAACACTTTTATACGCTTAAATCCGTTGTGTTCCAACATATACTATATACGTAATCCTTATTATTCGTACCTACACTTATACTCATACTCATAACGATACATTTTATGATTCTACTTATACTCATACTTACGTGTATTTGCATACTTAAACTTATACTTATGCTCATACATTCATTCATACTCATGATTCATGCATTCGTACCCATACGTGAGCGTAATCCGAGGGATTCGCTTACGTGGGTCCCAAACATACTTAAGCATGGACTTGTTTATATACTATATACTTATACGTACACAATCCTATTTTTTTTAAATTACGTATACCCTGATTCGTACACAACTAGTACAAGCTATGCGGATCATGCGACGATCATAATAATCGCGGGTGCACACGAGATTATAGTGATAGACGTATGAAAACCATTGAGTGTACTACTGTGTATGGTAAGACACGGAACGTAACATGACACCGAATAACGAGACGGACGTAACATGGTCAAAACATGGTGGATACGCCGCTGGTACTTCCTATATATAAGTGTTTTCATCATGTTACCAAACTTTCGTAAGACGTGCAATGAGAAATTCAATGTTTTGCAGACCTTTTAGACCTAATTCAAACTTTAAACAACTCACAAACGCATTATATCCGATTATCCATGACGAGACTTCATTGAGACTTCATTCTTAACACATCACTTTCGTGTATCCAATACATATGCCGTTCTGATACCCATATTTGTCTTTTAGATCAATCGTCCACTTTCATATCTCCCACTATTCTGCATTATCCTCGTCCTTATTCGAACCCCGTTAACAATCTAGCCTGTTGAAACGTTCGAATCCTACCCTATCCCTTACTTTTAAAAACTACCTGGCTATTCTTAAACTCCCACACGAACTACCACACTTTTCATCGAATACAAACTGTTTTATATACAAAATTTTCCTTCCTAATACGACACATTTTTAATACGTCTCCAATTTAGTATTCAAAACTTGCTTAAAATCGTTTTACCTAAACACGTTTCACTCATGCTTATGCCTCAAAACCATTTTAGCCAAACAAATTCTCTTACAAATCGATTTTTCCGTTCTTCAAAATTTCATACTTTTAACGTTTCAAAAATTTCAAGTCTCAATTTTAAATAATCACCTTTTTATTAAAACTCTTTCAAGCCTTCCTCTTGAATAAATTTCGGGACGAAATTTCCTAAAGGAGGGGACACTGTAACGCCCTGCTTCTTCGCACTTTCCATAATTAGAAAGTCTCATCTTGTATTTCTATTTTTGGAAATCTTGTATTCCTTGTAATCGTATTTCGTTGTATCATTATAAAATCAGAGACTTTGATCGTAATGAAACGAATCTTTTATACATCGCTTATACAAGTTTATACATTGATACGTGCACTCGTTCGATACTGTCACACCCTGACTTTTGCGGAAGCGTGATTATGGTGTGACTTTCTTAATACCATTGCATTCAATCATAACAACAACTATATGATAAAACCATAGATTTGTCATCCATTAAATGAGTTTAAAACATAACAACATTGTTTAAAATGTAGACTTCAAATTCAAGTTTTACAAACCATACATATTGTTTACGAGTTCATTAAGGACTCATCAAAAGATGTTGAAAAACACCAAGGTTAGGAAGACGTGTCTCGTCCAGGAATAAGAAACACTGACCAAACTCAAAGACCATGGATGACATCCTTATTCCTAACGCAGCATAAAAACTTCCAACGCCCGCCAGATCCACCTACTAGTTCCCTGAAATACATGTAGTTTGAAAACATCAACAAAAGTTGAGCGAGTTCATGTGTTTGTTTGTGTGTATGAGTAAACCTTTGAAATTGTTGTAAGTATGTATGTAAGTTTGTAAGTCCCAGTATGAAAGCAACAAGGAAACATATCAATTAATGTGTAGCTAATACATTAATATACGTGACATGGTGCAGGAAGACTCAAACCTAGCAGACTTTGTACCGGGCCTCCGGCTGTAAGACATAGTCACCTCATGGTCCATTCAGCGGTCTCATGGGTGGGGCTCGCTACACCCGAATAGATCTATCACTCATGCCCCTCGGTCCTTATACGAGGATTAATGGTCTCAAGTATCTGCCTACCCATTCACATGATCTATGGTACTTTCCTAGGCTAACCATACCAATTGTATTTGTATGTAATCCTTTTGTAACATGTATTTCACCCCCGAAGTTAATAAACAAAACAGTTTAAAGAAAAGGGGGACATAAACTCGCTATTTTGCGTTCTTCGAATCCGCCTGTAACTCAAAGTTTCCACTGGTGTACACGACTACCTACAATGTACTATGGTCCATTAGACGAGCGGGTCGTGCCTTGTCTTTGTATTGATTAGTGCCTTTGAGTTACGTTTTAAAGTGTCTTCGTTATTATTCCAAGTTATAACTACTTTGTTAAAATAATAATTATTTTTAACTTAAATTATATTTATTTAGTTTTGGAATAACTGTTAAACAATATTTTGTAATAATACTTCTCAAGTATTTATACTCGTATTTCCTTCCCAAGGATGGGGGTATCTCATACATGTATATCCGTATTCTTGTATTTGTACAACTTGTCATGTATTGGTATCGTATCCCGGCGTGTATTATCTTTAATAAGTATCCAATATATATTTCTAAAATATATATTCCAAGAAGTATTTCTTAGAAAAATTATCCTTAATTTTTCTTTTGGCAAAATAATTGTAGTTCCAAAATAATATATTTTCAAATCTAACTTTAGAAAATATATATAATAACTTATTCTTATCCAACATAATGTATTTCCAGTTTATCCAAGAAAATACATATTTCCCAAAAATCATATATCTTCTAAAAATTCCAAGAAAATATATTTTTACTTCCCAAAAATAATATATTCTCCTTGTCATAAATATGATATAACTTCGTAATAATTGGAAGAATCATATTTTCCTTTCTTGTGTCCAAAATATTATTTACCAAAAATATATCTTGTAAACATATTGTCCGGAATATTTGGTAAGTTACATTTCTTGTTCGGTTTCACAATATTATGTGTGTAACTTGTATATTTATTCCATGAGATTTTTGGTAATATTTTGGATTGTAGTTTCTTGGTATTTGTTAAGTTTTATTATTTAAAATCCTAAAATAATATAACTATCACACAAAGTATACAAGTAATCACACACACGTGTCTTCAAAATATATATCTTTCAAATACATATTTAGTTATTTTTATTCACAAAAAACAACCTCCAATATTTGTATTTTTGTAACAAAAATTATGGCAAGGTTTATATCGAAAACTCATGGTCAAAATACACTTGTAAATATTTGTTTGAAAATATTTTCTAAGTGTTTATATTTTTAAAAAATTTTGCCATAGTTTCCTCTAAAAATGGAGGTGTCCATGCTATCAAAGCATATCATTTTCTTTTTAAAATCATCACAAACAATCAACAATTCAATCAACACTTACCAAGTGCCCAAAACCATGCAATTTATATAATAACATGAACTTGAACTTTTACAAAACTTGGTAGTGTGTTTAGTAGGTTTAGTTATCCTCCAAAATGTATTTACTTCTTTATAAACTTCATTCTTGAAAGATTAGGTGTTTACAACTTGTGAACATGTTTTACAAAAACATTTCTTTATGACATCTTCTTGTTACACAAGTGTTTATAC